>JAZHYW010016227.1:0-24263 GCA_037355805.1 Ixodes ricinus
ATATATATATATATATATACCAAAGTGAAAAACTCACGTTGAGAAGCAACAAAGAGCGGAGGTTTAATCAACAATTTCGCCGTACGGTTCTAGATCACTATATGTATATATATATGGTCATATAATATTGTACACGAAAAAGGGGAGAAAGTGGTTATTAAACATATGTCATCAAAGTTAGGGGAAAGGAAGGGGAGAGAGAACTGGCGAAAATTTGGGCCAGGAGCGGGGATCGAACCCGCAGCCTTCGGCTATTCGGGCCAACGTCTTAACCGTTGGAGCCTCCCGGCCACTGGTTTCGACGGACTCAACTTTCGACCAGCTCTCTGTTTGCAGTTTGTTTCGAATTCGCTTAACATGGCAGCCGACAGCCGTTGCTGATTTAAGGCCCATGCTAGTTCAGAGTTGCGGCAGTGAAGTTGCACGCCATTTGATCTTGCAAATATCGAAAGGGCACGTCTTCTGCGGTATTTATGGAACCACTTCGCCCATGGGTTGAAGTAGTTTACTCTCTCCCTTTTTTGTTTAGGATATATATATATTATATATATATATTATTATATATATATATATATATATATATATATATATATATATATTATATATATATATATATATATATATATATATATATATATATATATATATATATATATATATATATATATATATATATATATATATATATATATATATATATGGGTGGTTTCATCTCAATCGTGCAGGCAAAAAGGGTCGAATTTTTAATTTCGCTGAAAAAAATATATGTTATGGCGTCGTCTCTAAAAACGCAGTAGCCACAAACCGCAAGTCCGTCGGATTTTTTGTTCTCGACTTACGAATTTTAAAAGAGGCCGCGGCGGAAAGCAGTGTTTTTCACATCCGTCGTGGGTCGGATGTTTCGCTCGATCTCCCGTCGTGGATTTTCAGTCCACATTATATTAACTTTTTTCAAGCACTCTGTGGGCACAGATAAAACGCTTTAATACCATGAAATAATTTTAGGCGTTTTGCTTTTTTCTGTAAAAATGTCAAAAACGCCCCCTCGGTCAATTGTTGACGAACTTTGACAATTAAATACTGGCGATCTACTTGGGTTACATCAATATTTTTTATGTCTATGGAGAGCCCCAAACACGCTCTTTATAGATATTATAAAATGATTTAGCTGTATTAAATATCCTTAGCGGGACGTTTACGTTAATGTTATGCGAAAACCAAAAAGTACCAATTTTAAGATCGATTTTCTCAAAAAACCCATTTTTATTTTTTTTTTGTTAAAATGTAGATATGATAGTTGTCTACTCGAAAAGCAAGTCGAGAAAGTGTATATTTTGTTTGTATGTTCTATATTTAAGCATCAATATCGTACAAAAACGTGTTTTTACGGCTTGAAAGGGACTTGCGAATTGCGCGTCTTCACAAACTTGGAAATATTTTTGCATTTTTTTAAAGCTCCCACATAAAAATGAAATACAGCAGTTCCACCCTGTTATATTTATTGATCATTTAAATTTTATTATAGGCGGCAAGCTACATTGGAGCAGTTCAAAAGAGAAAGCAACACTTCTTAACAGACCAGCAGGCGTCGTAAATTTTTAATGTATAGAAATCGGCAGACGTCGTATTGATTCGGGGCCTTCATTGGCCTATATTAACGTCCCGCCCTTTCGGAACCAGCAGATGACCACGACCTTTCGCGCTCGTTGTGTTAGATAGGACGGCCCGTGACAGTAAAGCGAGCAGCGCACCCTGTGTCACGAGGAGTGAAATGGTACGAATGTGTCGTTGACGCGGCGAACAGTGACGGCCACCCAGGAGGAGTCAGTCAGTCAGAGTATTGCAGAAGGGAAAGCAAAGGAACTGTTGCCTGGGAGGATGAGAACACCACGGCCTTACAATATCGACGGTCAACAACAGTTCTGCCTGCCAAAACAACGCCGCGTGCGAGCTAAAAGCCGGCGAGGCGACGGGCACGCACACGAAGATGGGCCGGTTTCGTTAGGGATGTGGGAAAATTTTGAAACCAGCCATCCGTGCACGCGTGAAACGATACCGCGTATTTGCCCAAGCTTCGAACGCCCTATCCTAGAAATGGCCGTGCTCTGCAAAGTGGTTGTCCTGTGCTTGTCCTCCGTGTTTTATTCTTTCAATTTTATGTACTCTATCTCCCTCCGCGGAAATCCGATAGCACCGAAGGGTTATCTCTTTTGGAAACAGCAAAGCCCGGAGACTAGCATCAAAAACGAGCGTGTTGGTAAATATACTTGTGTCTATTCTGCCCGGAGACTAGTTGGGTCGAAGTCAGCCTCCTTGTCAACTATAAACCGTTTGTGAAGAGTGGTCTTCTCCCGAGATGAAAAGTTAGCGCCGGCTGACGTGTTCTTTTGAAAAAGGGAAGGGGAAAGAGAAAGTTTGAGTAACTGCATGCAGTAACTACCTCGAAAGCTCCTCTCACGATATGAAGCTCGAGGCATGTTACGTCTCGGTTACCTTCTGGCGCACCGCTGCTTGAAACTATTCTTCACTTTGTTCCGCACAGCCCCGACGGATGTGCGGAACAGAGTGAAGAATAGATTCGAGCATCATCTGGACGCCATCATCCTGCCAGGCTTCAGTGTCGTGGGACTGGACTCGGCGTCGGTCAGTTAAGACTTTTTTTTTTATTTCGTGAGTGTTTCTTTACTCCGCTGAACTTTGTTTCTCGGGTGCGGTTCTGCTGAACTTTTTTTTATGTTTCGTTACTAACTGTTTGTTAGCATTGTTTACTTGTTTGGTTTATTTCTTCATGGCGTAGCGGCCTGACGGTGCTGTAGAGAGCGTGTTCGCACGCATTTGGTTGTGTCCCGTTTAGGGAATGCCCGGAGGAGTTGGTTTTTATTCTTGCCGCGTGCGGCTGAGTTTTTCTGTCTTAATTAATTTTTTTTCCTTTACGTGTCGTTGACTTCTTTGTCTGACTCTCCACCAGGCGTGGACCTATCGCCTTGCCACCGCTCGAACCTAAATCTTTTATTTTTTTACCGCAATTTTCGTTAAGATCGGAGTTGGGTAATTTTATTCTTATTTATTTATTTTTATTCCCTACCCTTCTCCGTGACAATCTCTCCGTGTGTTTCGGATCGTTTTTGTGTCATCACTTTTGTGTATTACGGAAGTGAAAGGCTATTCCCTGGTGATCTGTGCGATGTGCGGTGAACAAACCCTAGCGTTTGGTTTCGGAAAGAATGGTATATAATAGATCAATGATGTGGTGATTTTTTATGTCTTAGTAATATGACAGCTAATAGCTAGTCATGCTAGTTTATAGTGAAAGTTTTATAAATCGAAAAATACAACGTCTGTGCCTCTTCGATATTGAAGGTCTACTAGGCCTGCTGATTTGATTAGATATGTTTCTCGTGGTTTTCCGCTCTTTTCAAAACATAAATAACTATTCAATACCACAAAATGCGTTTATAAGTGATTACAAAACGCAGACGAAAATTCAAGAAAACTTTTTTACAATTCATAGAAGCGCACGTCTTTTTTTGTCTGACTTAGGTCTTGCAAAACGAAGACGTCTTTTTCCGATATTGAGGCTTAAATATAGAACATACAAACAAAATATACACTTTCTCGACTTGCTTTTCGAGTAGACAACTATCATATCTACATGTTAACAAAAAATAAAAAAAATAAAAAAGGTTTTTTTTAGAAAATCGATCTTAAAATTGGTACTTTTTGGTTTTCGCATAACATTAACGTAAACGTCCCGCAAAGGATATTTATTACAGCTAAATGATTTTATAATATCTATAAAGAGCGTGTTTTGGGCTCTCCATGGACATAAAAAATATTGATGTAACTCAAGTAGATCGCCAGTATTTAATTGTCAAAGTTCGTCAACAATTGACCGAGGGGGCGTTTTTGACATTTTTACAGAAAAAAAGCAAAACGCCTAAAATTATTTCATGGTATTAGAGCGTTTTATCTGTGTCCACAGAGTGCTTGAAAAAGTTAATATAATGTGGACTGAAAATCCACGACGGGAGATCGAGCGAAACATCCGACCCACGACGTATGTGAAAAACACTGCTTTCCGCCGCGGCCTCTTTTAAAATTCGTAAGTCGAGAACCAAATATCCGACGAACTTGCGGTTTGTGGCTACTGTGTTTTTAGAGACGACGCCATAACATATATTTTTTTCAGATAATTTGTTTCTATATATATATATATATATATATATATATATATATATATATATATATATATATATATATATATATATATATATATATATATATATATATATATATATATATATATATATATATATATATATATACGGAGTATTCCACGTCAATTGAGCCTACGTAAAAAATATTTTGATGCACTCCAGGATGACGAAACCAAACGAATAATTTGTTCATTGTTTGAAGCAAGTCCGGCTATTTTTTTGTATTTTGCCCAATTGCCTAATAATTAGTATTACGTAATGAACTACTGAAACATTCAATTTAGAGCGAAAGTTCCACAGACAAAGCTATGGAGCGTCCTCAAAAACATCCAATTCAGTGGTTTTTATGAAGAAACTTCTCACACGGTTTGTGTTTCCGGGCTTAAAAAAGTGCCCGAATTATATAAAGAAAAATGCTTATTTGTTAACAGCGTTCAGTTCCCACAGCTCAATTCAGCATGCAGGTCTAGTTTATTCAAGCCATGGCTGAGAGCGCTGCAATACAAGGTAAACATAAAAAAAGTCACAAGATCTTTTTTTTTTTGATAATTCGAGCCCTTTCTTTGAGGCTCATAAAAAAAATGTTAAGGTTTCTTGATAAAAACTACTGAATTTGATGTTTCTGAGGACGCTCTACAACTTTGTCTTCGGAACGTTAGCTCTAAATTGGTTATATTAAAAGTTAATTAATTATTCTTAATTATATATTGATTTGGGCAAAATACAAAAAATTGCTTGACTTGCTCGAACCAATAAACAAACTGATTAATTTGGTATCGTTTTTCTAAAGTGCACAAACATATTTTAAACCTTTGTTTAAATTACGTGGAATACCTGATTTGTACGTATATATATATATATATATATATATATATATATATATATATATATATATATATATATATATGTATAGCTCAAGTATTTTTATAAAAACAATGGACCGGGAAAAGGTAATAAGTCAAAGTTGCGTACTGTCGGAGTTACTAATAAGAAGTTTATTACGACGTTTCTAGCGGGGACCGCTCTTCATCAGGTAACGAGTGTACAGCCCATATATATATGAAATCGGCAGCAATATGGTAAATTTGTCAAGCAGAAGTCTCACAAGAAGAGGTAGCGATTCTTTCGAAGGGCCTCAGCCTCTTCCTGCAACTGAAGGGTATGAAGAATTCCAGTTATACCACGACGTGGACAACTTCTCCCGTTTTCGAGAGTATTTTCACGAATGCCCGAGTGATGGCGGCTGACCCCCTTCTCTCAAATCCAAAAAAGGACTGGACACCAAGCAACCAAAGATACATATACTTAGATATGTACATAAAGGTGGTACAGCGGAAATTATAGAGTCATTTGAGGAAAAACGGGCTTCGAAATACAAGCTTTCACTCTCCGAAAACAATGGCATCAAAACACTTAGCACCAGAGCCGACATTGTTAAGCCAGCCTACAAAGGTGGTGCCATAATTGTTCTGAATATGCAGGACTACATTTATGAAGCACTCAGACAACTAAATGACTTAACATTTTACAAAAAGCTTTCAAGTGACCCAACATCGCGAATCAAGTTCGTTGTTCTCCAGTACACTGTCTCACTTGAAAGACAACGGTGGTATAACTAAGGAATTGTTCCACAGTACTAAGCCCTGGCACCCCAGGCCTGGCCGATTCTAGACGCTACCTAAGATAAACAAGGAGAAAAACCCTTGAAAGCCAATAGTGTCCGGCATAGGAACCGTGACGTAAAAAATATGGAGTTTTATTGACACATTGATTAAAGAAATCCCCCAACCTTTCCGTCATTCCTAAGGGACACCAACCATTTGATCCAGGATATATCCTAGCTAACCATACCCACATAAACTGTAGTAAGGTAGTAAGCTGGACTAGTTGGTATGCGTTAAACATGATGATAGATCGCGCACAAATAGACAGAACAGCCGAGGTAAGAAGACAACGACGGAGAAGCGCTTACTCACAATTGAAATGTATTGCCCGAAGAAAAGGAAGATGATGCAAGATGACAGAGACACCGGCACGTGGGCATACAATTCAGTCACGCCCAAAGGACCGCAAAAAGGCTGCCTTTTCGCTAAGCAAAATCGACTGCTGACTAACGCTGTTATCACCTAAACCCATAATGGTATGCACCTCGAGCACCTAGCGTGTTTGTTTTTCTTTGTACCATCCAATAACTGTAAGAGGTGTACGTGTTCTCCATCGTTTGGACAAAACCTTAATAATTGAATGGTATAATGGAAAACAAACACGCGAAGTGCTTGAGGCGTATACCAATATGGGTTTAGGCGATAACTGCGTTAGTCAGCCGTCGGTCGCGCTTAGCGAAAAGAAGCAGTCTTTTTGCGGTCCTTAGGGCGTGACTGAATTATATTCCCACGCGCCGGTGTCTCTGTCATCTTGCTTCATCTTCCTTTTCTTCGCGCAATAAATTTCAGTGTTGAGTACCCGCTTCTCTTCCGTTCTCTTCTTACCTCGTTTGTTGTCTATTTGTGCGCGTTCTATCATTATGTTCCATGTTCATTTCTGGTAACCTTGGACGTGATTGCGCTGTACACGAACATTCCGCATGATGATGGCATCGCAGCTGTAACTGGAGCTTATGCGGGCACCCAAAATTCTTCGATTCTCCATTATCAGTCCTTAACCAAATTATTACGCCTCGTGCTTATATGCAACCATTTTGAATTCGAAGATGATCATTACCTCCAAATTAGCAGAACTGCCATGGGCACAAAAATTACCCTAAACTATGCCAACATTTTCATGGCAGAGTTGGAAAGTCGGTTCCTCGCAGATCGTCAAATTCAACCATATTTCTATAAAATGTATATTGATGACATTTTTATGATATCGACAGGAACAGAGTACGAACTCAACACATTTATTGCAGAATACAATTCTGCTTATTCCTCTATTTGGTTCACCCACAACGTATCGCTGCGGGCAATCAGTTTCTTGCAGGTTACCGTCAAAATTTACGGTAACGAATTTTCCAGTAAACTTTATAGGAAACCCAGAGACATACAAAAATATCTCAACTACGATAGCTGCCACCCCGCCATTGCAAAAATAGTTTGCCCTATTCTGATGCGCATAGGTACAAACGGATATACAGCAGCGAACAAGACTTCAAACAGAACGCACATAATCTAACCACAGCACTGATTAGGCAAAATTATCCGCCAGGCGTCAGTAACAGTGCTTTAGAAAAGCAAATACACTATACCGCACGAACGCCACCAACAAGAAAAGCGTTCGAACTTCGAAGCTCAGAGAATAATCAATATAATTTAGTGATAACCTACGCAAGCAACATTCCCAACATCAACAACATCCTACGCAAAATTTTTAATATTCTCTCACAAAATCAGCTCCTTCAAACAGTTTTTCCGCAAGCGCCACGCGTCGTCTACTGTCAGAAAATAGCCTTAAAGGAGCTGCGCAACGATTTTAACGTTGAAAGAATTGGCGTTTTCCACTTTTGCGATTGTTCACCTTGTCACAAAGGGCAGAAAACACACCTCCTTCCTTCAGAAATGTTGCGATTTCGCCGCGTAATCGCAAGGCAAAAATTAGAATATTCCTTGACCTGCAGCCGCTAGCGACGGCCATGAGAAACACGCGGCGTGACGTCAATGGGGAATCTTGTAGAAAGATAGCAAGTTCTGCGAATACCAGCTCGATAAAAGGTAACTTTTCTTTAAATCTTGTCGTTCCAATATAAATATAAGTGCGTCAAAAACCTGGTATCATCGACAAAACTTTTATTATACGGAGTTTCAGTGGCGCCATCTATCCTAGGTCCACAAAACCGTCAGCAGCGGAACACCCGCCAGAAGCCGGAGGAGGAGGGGGACAGGGCCGGACGGGTATGGCCGGACCCGGATGAGACTTTCCTCCTTTTCACCATATTGTTCGCGCTGCGCCCGCCAGCACGTGGTCACGCGGTCGCGAGCGGATGAGTTCTCGCAGCTCACTGATGGCTCTGAAAGAGAGCTTCACCGGAACCCCGCGCCCTCCCCATTGACGTCACAGCGCACGTGACTCGGAAGTTAGTGAAGGAGTTGAGAGGCGCCGAAAACCTCTATCTTTGTCCATTTTTAAAATAAAAACTAGGACATGCAGGCGAAAGCGTTTTTTTTTTCTTTACTTCAGAAATATTGAAACACAAACTACCACATTAGTTAAGCAAAGCACTGAAACTGTTGCACAGCTCCTTTAAAGACATACTAGTACGATCCAAAACCACACGAAAAGAGTTCCTAGGATCTTCGCCATGCAATGGGCCGTGGTGAAAAGTTTGCAGCCACATGTCAAGATTCGGGGAGGCAAAAAATACCAATTCGGACTTCACCTTTTGGATAAACACAAATTATAATTGTAACACAGCTAATGTTGTATGTCTGTTGTACTGCCGGGTGTGCATCATGCAGTATATTACAATGACCGATCTCCCTCTCGTCTAAGATTTATCAATCACTATTCCAACCTTAACACAATCCCCAAACTCCCGCTCTCCAAACATATCCGTCTTAATCAACACCACATAAACAAAATATTTGCAACTATACTTCAATCTGGATTCAGTACAGCACGCGAGAGGAGCAAAGACAATCGAACCTAATTAAAAAGTTTAAGACGCTTCGAGCGGGCATTTACTGAGAGCGCCTGTCTGCTTAGCTGCTTGCACCCTGCCTAGAGATCTCCCCGCACTGGACATCATTACGACCTCGAGGAATGTCTCCGCCCTCGGGTGCAAGGTGGGGAGGTGGGTGGTAAGGAAAATAAAAATAATGCACATAAAAAGGGGGGCAGGCGCACGCTTGCATTGGTGTGCGAAGGCGGGGGGAGGTGTTTGGTGTGTGACATGAAATTTCGCGCGACTAGGTTAGCGTCCGCGCTGCTCCTGCGTCCCTGCTGGCTCTTCTTGGCCACCTGGGGCGCGCTCCTGTGCCCACTTAGTTTTGTTTTCTTCCCTTGGTTTGCTCTGGACACTGCGAAGCTCCAACGGCGAATAGCGGGAAGAGGTTTGGGGACGCAAGCATGCGCCCCTTCCCTGGCCGCGGTCTTCGTCCACCCATGGTGGGTTATGACAAGTTGCTTTTCGCCTTTCCCGTTGTTTGTTTTTTTTTGTGTCAATGTGGCGAGTTTCCGGCTTCCATTGCTACATTAGGACCTGATGAAGAGCGGTCACCGCTCGGAACGTCGTCGAATAACGACGTTTTAAAGCATTTACCTCCTTTTTACTATATTTATATATATATATATATATATATATATATATATATATATATATATATATATATTGTATAAAAGCTTCTCAGGGCGTCTTTCTTGCGTGCATGTTAGTATCGCACGATTATTTTTGATAAACTGGAAAGGCGAGCGCTCGCTTAATTGACCGTGAATCAGCCCGTGGAAACTGTGACTGGGGTAAACAATGAAGCCATCTTCAATCAGCACTTGATCACGTCGCCGGTTGATCTGGCTTGGAGTTCCGTTAGTGAACGCGTCCAGGTCTTTGCTATTTTTTGTGTAGCTAACAGTCCATGAAGATAAAACTGATGTTTGCTCCGTCGGAAATAGACGTGAAGTATTAGGTCTATAGTCGGTGACAGGTCAAGAACGAAGTGGAAGCTCCTCCCACCTCTTTCCACTTTAGTAGTGAGAACGGTGGAGAGGAGGCGACCTCCTCTTCACCGTTTGCTCCACTGAAGTGGAAAGGAGTGGGAGGAGCTTCCACTTCGTTCTTGACCTGTCACCGACTATAGATTGTATTTACTGAAAATACAGAAATGGTTCCATGGCCTCTTTAAGCAGACGGTCAAGGAGGCTCTCCGAGGATGACAAACAATACCCTTGGCAGTTCCGTGTGCAGGCTCTGATTGCAGTTCCTCTTTTTATGTCTAGTATTCACACCGATGACCAACGGGCTATACTCTTGTTGTGCAAAAAGTCTTGCCGTAACAAAGAAGTGGATATTGAATGTGTCTTCGAACTCAGGTCATGAGTTGAAAATTTTCTGCAACTGCGCCCAAACATCGTTCGTAAGTTGTGGCAGGCATCGACAGATGCAGCATGACCATTCGTTTCTTCTTAAGTGAGAACGAAAGGTGAAGTTACGAGTCAACGGAACCACTTTGAGAATGCCATACTTTAAAACTGACGACGTTCGTCATCTTTTTTGTGAATATGCGTTTATGAATAACCAAATCAAGCAAAATGAATGTGCCTTTGTCTTCTTTTTTTAGTATGTGTGTATGTTCTTTTTCATATATTCTAACCTTTGAGTCCGTTCTCACTTGTGTTGAAGCAGAATATGCCGCGGCGGGAATTTGTAAATACAAACGTCTTTTTGGTACAGTGCGGCATGTGTGGTAGTTTGCTTGTCTATAGTCAAGCAAACTACCACGTGTTATTAATTAATTTGAACATGAAAAAATATTATGCAGCTTTAATTTTAAGTAACAACATATGTTTACTTTTACGGCGCTAGCCATTACTGGCATGATTTCGCGGAGGATCAGGTGTGTGTTTCGTGTGCGTACGTCATGACATTCTAAATGAGGATAAAACAGTTTTTTTTTGTAAATTAAGCAAGGAATCACGGTATCCTTACAGTGTGACGTTAGAATGTGACGTGCGTTACGTGACGTGGCACAATTTATCAGTGGAGCTTAGCGGAAATCATTCTTCACGAAATTCAGCGGCAAAAACCTCTCTGCTAAACTTAGTGGTGAATTTCGTTTCCGCTAAATATTGAAATTTAGCCTTACATAATCTCAAGCAGCCAGGCAACGTCACAGCGTCCCGTGATATCATGGCGTGACGTGACATCAGAGTGTCGCATGAACAGCGTCCGCTGAAGTCATCAGGATTACGTCCGCTAAATATAAAGACCGCAATGTATCTGTGCGGCAGTGTGCAGCCACCAGGCAATATATTGCCTCACTTCATTGGCAGGAGAAGAAAGTAACCGAGATTTTTCTTTATTTGTCGATCGGAACCAGCTTGTTTCATGAATGCCTTTACCAATGTTAAAAAAAATATGAGCTGCTGCCGAGAGGTTGAGAACAACCCCGACGCAAGGACCACCTTGCGTATAAAACCATACAGCTGGATACAACGTGCAATGAACGAAAAGAAGCTAAACTTAATCAACAAAAAGGACTATAAAGAGCGCATAAATTTGAACCAACCCTCAGTAAACTTGGGTCAAGAAGGTTAGATTGAAAACTGTGCAGAAATAATCCCCACTTCTGAAAAAGCTATAGAAATAAAATTAAAAAATTATTACCGATTTCATAAAAGCTGTAAAGGAAGCAACAGCTTGATAGCTTTCCGAATTGAATACCATCGTTGTAAAGAAAACAACACTCTCAAAACAAACGTAAAAAACATAAAAAAAATAAACGTTTTTTACGAATACCAGAAGTTACCGATAGAAATAGTTCCCTACATCGGATAATTATTTCGGCAAGTGGCGACCAAATATATTGAAACTATTATATTTTCTCCAAAAGGTACAGAAGTTCTGAACGACTATGGCAGGCATAGACAACTCAAAATTTCAATCATGGAACTTGCTTTCAAACATCCGCGCGAAATTCAAAATAACGTTCTTGAAGTAAGGAAAGAAAACAAGAGAGTCGGCTGATCATGAGGTCTTATGTTTTAAGGATAATTGAAATGAATAACCAACAATTCACTCCAGACAAGTAAACAAAAAAAATACATTGCACCGCTGACTGGGAATATGCTCTCAAAATGAATAGGCCAGAATGTTGTCAAGAAAATTGTCAATAAAAATACAAGATTTACAGAAAACTGTCCGAGTTAAATAGATTGAAACTTAAATTATTGAAGCCCATTTCATGGGCCTGAATAATTTTCAGTCTACAAGATGATGGAAGTAATGGACTTTAAGTCAAATTTGATTATGTGATTTGCCTAATTATTTGACTGTGTATATTGGGGACGTAATTACACGCACTGACAAAACTAAAAACAATTAAATGTAACTGTACCACAAAATAATATTGAGAGGACACTTTAGTCTTGCCGGAATTGTTTGGAATGACACTGTATGGTACTAACTACACTCAAAATATTTGCTTTAGCTAAAGTTAACAGATATTGTTTACGAGTTCATTTGTACTCAAAATTCATTGTAATGTGTTCTTCATTAGGATACGTGCTTATATATTTGCTTGAAGAGCACAGGTACGGCGCTAATAGCCTCTCTGACTACGTTATTATTGTATCATAACTAAGATTATGTTATAGATTATACTTTAATTGGGCTAACAACTTGGGCATTATGTTTAGTTTGACTTAGATTTATGCGCTTTTCATTAACTGTCCAAATAGCCCAATGTTATCATAAATTTCATTTTAATTTTTTTAGGTAATTGATTTTGGATTGAATCAATACCATTATTCAAGGTGAGATAAAAACAGTTGAAGTTATGATGAACACAAGCTTGAAATACCACAGCTTGAAAGAACAATAAATAACCTTCCAAAGAAAATGAAATATAGCGTAGCAAAACACCCCCCCCTCCCTTTAACAAACCTAATTAAAGATCTGATTTGCAAAATAAAACAGCCGCTCCACTGCCTTAGGTCGAAAGTCTTATCCATTCTTTGTACATCACAGGGGAATACTTGGGAGGTTCATCAACCTGCGTGCAAGTGCTGGCTTTGAGAAAGAAATGAAATCAATACAAAGAAAGAGATAGGAATGCAATTACTTCCGTTCGGTTTTTCAGTTCATTTATTTTATTTCCCCTTAAGGGCCCGGTTATTGAATCTCATAAAAGGGGGGGGGGTATACATACGTTTATACAAATCAAGGCACATAAACACAAGTTGATTTAATGTATTCAGGATTAAATAAAAAATTAAACAAGAACCAATAAGAAGAAAGATGAACCCGTAAACTTGAGAGAAAAACGTCGGGGTTTATAATCGGGACCATGGAAGATGGTAGGCTGTTCCAGTCGCAGGTTGGCTGGAGGGAAGAACGACTGATTAAATGCGTTTATAGAGCCGCATATATGTTTAATTGTGCAGCAGTTGTTAAGGCGGGACGATTTTCTGTCAGGAGGTGATAACAAAGAGTTCTGGAGGTCGGCGAAATAATAGAAGACACATCTGGGAGAGCTGCCAGCGGAAATACAAAATAACGCCAGGTATACCCGCTACCTTCGAATACACATGGTGTTGCACAAAATATAACGTAATTTGCGTCCCTGTATGAGCAGCTTGCCACACCGAATTAGGGTATTCCTGTGTCTGAAGCCTGCACACTCAACCCCTTCATATTTTTATTTATGAATAATCATTTGGCAATAAATTATCAGACACGTTCGTAAAAATGCCTTCATTTTGTTTTATATTTAACTGATATTCAGAAAAATAACTATAAATCAAAAATACCACATGTCTTGATTCATGCTAAAATTACCTAAATTAAATATTCCTGAGAATAAAAAATATACTCGAACTATTAAGCAATTTTCCAGGAATTGAAACTTAAAATTACATAAGAGAATCATTTTAGAGCACAGTTTTTTTGTTTGTTTGAACTAAATACGCTATGCCGTAAGTTTCAATAATGCCGACTGCCAATCCGACTTATAAACCATTACGCCTTACTCAAACCTTACATGGTATTATTTCTGTCATCAATCGCAGCAGTAAAATGGACATCATTTTCTCTTTACATAATACACATATTTTCTTGTACGAACTAAACATTCTAACGAAGTGTCTAATACAAAGCAAAGGTCATATACTTAATTCAATTAAACACAGAATGACCAGGCGACCTCTATTAGTCCAACATAACTGAAACAGTTATATTAGCATAACTCCGATCCTTCATTTTTCATTCAACAAATATGAAAAACGTATTCCTTCTATAAAATGTTAATAAATAAATCAATAACGTTCTAAATTCGAGTAAGCTTGAGCGTACGGTAAAACAGGAGGAATGTTCACCATTTACATGTGTCAACTGAGTACCGTCTTATCGCGCTGATGACGCTGAACTGGCGAGCATCTCCACTAGCTCTCCAGAACTTGTCGTTTGTAACAAATTTGTATGAAACTTTGAGGAGGTTCTGTAGTACGCGCAACCACCACCGGATAAATTTATGAAGACTGCAAAGGAACAGTTCCCTCACCTCGGACATGGAGTCGGCATAGCCGGGTGATTGCGAGTTGTTACGGCGCGTCAGGCATGGCCTTTCTGTAGATTGTTTCTTCTTTGTATGCAGGCTTCTTCCCGCAGTTAATTCGTACCCTTTCGCACAGGCTGTCAACCAGAATGAAACGACTTTCAGAAAACTATCGCACACTAAGAAAGTGTATTTAGTTCTTCTTACTTTATTGTCAATTAAAAGTTATGCACAAGCCAGAACACTACCAAGCTCAGTTTTCCACCGACAAATTTAAAGCTCTTCCACGGTGCTACACCCAACAGATTGTCACTACAATGTGTTTCTTCTTTGCCGTTGTAACGATATGTTCACTTTTTTCTAAGTTTATTGAGACGTCCGAGCACCCGGAGTGCTCGAGTAGTGGCGTCGTTGTTTTCCACGAAACCGCAGTGGGACCACCACGTCAACGCAGTCGGTTCACCCGTTTACAAAGACAAAGAAGCAGACGACGACTAAGCAGACGATAAAGCGATTCTAAAGCGATAAGACAAATTGAAATTACTTTTCTGTGCTTGCTGTAAAACCAAGGCATCACAAACAACACAATCTTATAAAGTAAAGACATGCACAAAAATTCAAGTTCATACCGGGGCGTCCGAAACGATGTATGTGCGATGATGTACGCGCACCAAAACCATTTGCACTCGGGATGCCGGAAAGCGATGACTACAAGTAGCATGGTGGCGGCACCACTTACGGAATGCGGGCGCCTGCGCAGTTCGCTTGGTGACATCGGTCGATTCACGCGTGCGCTCGCTTTGGCCGTGCGTTCCTTCGCAGGGTGTTCTCTAATACTCAAAATCTATAGTTCGTTTTACCTTAGCTACAGACACAGCCGACGCTACGAGCTGACCGGGCCAATCAGGCAGCGAAGAAAGCGCACCAGTATGATGTCCATCGTGTCTCTGAACATGTTCTCTCCTCGCTGAACAAATCATAAAAACACAGAAAAAAACAGTGACTAGCATGTTTGATGCTGCTTGATTGCTCCCATTAGCTCGTAGTGATCGGCTACGTCTGCACTAAAGCTGAAACAAAGTATAGTAAAATCTTTTTGAAAAAACAACGAAAACAAGAAAAGTACGGCCAAGTAAGCGAGAGTGCCAGTTGCTCCACTGTTGACGAAGCAGAATGAGGAGTACTTTGTTTTGTTTAGTCTATAAGCGTCACTTCGACTAAATAAATATCTACTTTCAATTTGACATTTCTCCACCTTTTTTTTATTCCGGACAATATTAAGAGGCTATCTTAACTAGAGCGCGCTCATTGAATCATTAGCGAGGTTTAATACATCGTTCCAATAACTCCGTGACGGTACCCGATACTCCGCTGATGTCCATTCGCCGTATTGTTATCGGATACCATTATCGGAAGTATCGGAACAACCTGATAAAACTCAATATTGACTAAAAGCAACGCCGAATCGATGGTGGATCGTATTAGCTAAAATGTGCATCCCACCTTAAGGGTTTTGAAGCCTATGCTTATATCACTTATCAGTCGGCTATTCTTGTATGGCAGCCCTGTCTTGATTTATTTGATTAAAAGGCTAATAATTATATTCTTTAAAGGTGAAGAAGCTTCCGGTTATTTCTTGTCAATACGTTTGGTAGGCATGACGCTATTTCTGAACTGAACCGTAAGTTTAATATTCAGTGACGACAAAATATTCTAAGCTGCGCTTGCTGAAGTAGAGAAATAGAACAGTGTTCCCGAACACTGTGTTCACCAAAGTTCACAATCCAACTTTGTTTCACGATGTACATTGAATAATTAAGGCCTTGGTGCCTTTGTTCTTAGCACTTTTTATACAAACGGTGATTTTTTTAAATCTATATATTTTGTATTATGACTACGTATCTACATCTATATTCACCACACAAGAATTCTCAAAAGAAAAGTACAGGTTTATGTTTTATATTTTTGTTGGAATCAATAAATATTCAATAAGACGTTTACGTTCGGTTCGGAATAGTTTATAACTAATTCGGCAAATTGTAATTAATTTATTCAGGTTCCAAACATAAATAACTCAATAATACTTATTCAGATCGCCAAACTTCTGGGGCATCAAACGGAATAAGATGTTTTAATGAAATAATAAAATTATATGTGATTTCCATTTTATTATACCCAGGCAATGGCAGTCAAAGCGAATATTAAGATCGCTTTCAGGAAAAGCAGAAATTTATATTTTTGCGAATGTGGTCTTAGGATCTAATGGACAGAATGTAGAGCCACTGAATAAAAAGGATACGCCTCTAAAAGTTTAATAACTGTTTATTGTTTCTTTTATGATTGTGATCTAAAATATTTCCACGGAAGATTGCCAAGTTTGTTTTTGTTCAGCTGTCGGATATCCGAAAAACGTTGTTGCGATAGAAAGTTGGGGATTCTAGCTTATGAGTGTTTCGCAGTCATAGTTTAAAAAAATGTTTCTCGATGGTGAGCTTAAATTGAAGATAAACATTTATGATTGGCCACCATTTGACAATTTCAGTAAGATATCTTAAACCACAAGGCCAGTTTTAGACAACTTAACAATAATCTCTAGTAGCACCTTCTTTCTATTCTTATACTGGGAGTTTGAAATAAATATATATTTTTTTAAAGCCAGAGGAACGTGCACATTATATATATATATATATATATATATATATATATATATATATATATATATATATATATATATATATATATATATATATATATATATATATATATATATATATATTGGTGAGGACGAGATGAGCGACGTTCCGGGGACAGATTTATTGAGCGACTGCTCTCAGGAAAATCCAAGCACGGACGCCCGTGCTCGAGGCGATCAGAGAAAGAGAAAGTGAATCTAGCGTAATTGGGAACGGCAGTGATGATGATCATAATGAAGAAGAAGTGGGTGTTGTCCTTGAGCTCCCTCACACGTTCCCCCTGGCGGTTGAGGTATGGCCTCCTGGCCATTTGGTTTTAGAGGTAGGGTGTGTCAGCGGGGAGTGAATGGTTTGAGCCTTCCAACATGAAGAACTTCGTGGGCGCGACGTCTACGATCCGAGTGAAGCTGTCTTGGCTCGACGAGATAGTTGACCGGGGATGTCTGGGCGAGCACTCTGTAGGGGCCAATGTAGTGTGGTAGAAATTTTTCGCAACGGCCTGGTTGGCGTGTGGGCAACGAGACCATGACGAGGTCTCCTGGATGAAAGACGGTAGTTTTGTGTCTGGAATCGTAAGATTGTTTACGGTGCCGTTGATGTTCATCGGTTCGAAGTTGTGCAAGTTGACGTGTGTTTTCTGTACGTCGTAACTGGTCATTCAAGGCATTGTTGTGATGTGCTATGGGTGGAGGAGGGAATATAGTATCAAGAGTAGACGTAGGCTCTCTTCCATATGTAAGGTGAAAAGGGGAGTAGCCAGTCGTACTCTGCGTAGAGGTATTGTACGCGTATGTAACAAAAGGTAATATAACATCCCAGTTCGTGTGTTCAGGAGAAACATACATAGAAATCATTGCTGCAAGGGTACGGTGAAAACGTTCTGTAAGTCCGTTTGTCTGTGGATGGTAAGATGAAGTGGTTTTGTGGACAACATTGTATGCAGAGAGCACTTCTTCCAGCACATGAGAAAGAAAGGCTCGGCCCTTGTCGCTAAGCAGAACACGAGGTGACCCGTGGCGAAGGAGCAGGTTTTGAACGAAAAAATTGGCTACTTCCGTTGCGTTGCCGGTGGGGATTGCAGCCGTTTCTGCGAAACGAGTGAGGTGGTCCACAGCGGTGACCACCCAACGGTTTCCATGAGCGGTGATAGGCAATGGTCCAAATAAGTCGATTCCTACTGTGTCAAAGGGTCGTGACGGGCAAGGTACGGGTTGTAATTTTCCAGAAGGTCGTGTAGTGCGATGTTTGTGCTGTTGACATAAAATGCACGATTTTATGTACTTGGCAATAGAAGAGTAGAGACTAGGCCAAAAGAAACGTTGCCGAATACGGGAATATGTTTTGAATAATCCGAGGTGTCCTGCGGTTGGATCATCATGCAGCGAGTGTAGTATCGCGAGACGTAATGAGCGTGGTATCACGAGCACCCAGCGATCACCATCGGGACTGTAATTCTGACGGTACAATATGTTGTTGTGAAGTCGGAAGTGGCGTTGCTGGCGTCTGGAACGGCTGTTGGTGTGCTCTGACGTTCCGTCCATTTTATCAATAAGTTTTCGAATTTCCGGATCTCTGCGCTGTTCGTGCTGTATTGTGGTTACGTCAAGGTTGAAATCCGCGGGTGCGTTTGGCTCGATGTTAAGAAGACCAAGAGGAGTTTTAATAACGGGGCAGCGAGATAGAGCGTCTGCATCACTGTGTGTGCGGCCAGACTTGTAGGTTACGGAAAAGTCATATTCCTGAAGACGTAGGGTCCACCGACCAAGCCGACCGGATAAGTTCTTAACCGTGGCAAGCCAGCATAACGCATTATGGTCTGTGACGACGTTAAAATGTCGGCCGTAGAGATAAGGCCGAAATTTGCCAATCGCCCACACGACAGCCAGGCATTCTTTTTCCGTGATGGTGTAGTTGGATTCAGCTTTGCTTAGAGAGCGACTTGCGTAGGCGATAACGTGTTCGATGGCACCTGGCCCTCGTTGTAGTAGAACTGCTCCGATGCCGATGTCACTAGCGTCAGTATGCAGTATGGTTTCGGCGTCGTTGTTGAAGTGTTGAAGAACCGGGTCCGATGTTAGAGCTTTCTTGAGGGTTCTAAAAGCGTCTTCACAAGCGGGTGTCCAAGAAAATGTGGTGTTGCTTTTCAGGAGATTATTAAGTGGACTAGCAATGCTAGCAAAACCGCGGATAAATCTTCGGAAGTACGAGGAGAGTCCCATGAAGCTGCGCAGTTCTTTCTGTTTTGTTGGCCGCGGGAAATCTGACACGGCTGTGATCTTATCCGGGTCAGGACGTATACCGTCTTTGGAAACAAGGTGGCCTAATATCTTTATAGTTTTTGCGGCGAATGTGCACTTTTTTGTGTTTAATTGTAGACCAGCGTTGGCGAGGCAAGAAAGTACTTGTGCGAGGCGCTGTAGATGATGATCAAAAGTATCAGAAAATATTATTATATCATCTAGGTAGCATAGACACGTTTTCCATTTAAGGCCTCGAAGAATTGTGTCGATCATGCGCTCAAAGGTGGCAGGCGCGTTGCACAAGCCGAAAGGCATTACATTAAATTCAAATAAACCATCGGGAGTAATAAATGCTGTCTTTTCCTTGTCATTTTCGTGCATGGGGACTTGCCAGTACCCTGATCGCAAATCTAAGGAAGAGAAGTATTCAGCACCTTGAAGTGAATCGAGAGCATCATCTATTCTAGGCAGTGGATATACATCCTTACGGGTAATGCTATTAAGGCCGCGGTAATCAACGCAGAAGCGAATTCCTCCGTCCTTCTTTTTAACGAGAATCACGGGTGATGCATATGAACTAGAAGAAGGCCGAATAATTCCCTTGTCTAACATGTCATTGACATGTGTTTGAATTATAGATCGTTCAGATGGAGAGACGCGGTAGGGATGGCGTCTAACAACGGTAGGACTTTCAAGTTGAATGCGATGTTGTGTAACATTTGTGCGACTGAGCTTAGGTGATACGGAATCGAAGCTTTCTTGGTATGTCCGAAGTAAAGATAGCAGCTCATTTTTCTTTGTGGCATCAAGGTCAGAGCTTATGGTGTCTAATAGGGTGCTGTTACTCTTGCCTATTAGAGAAGGAAACTTTGTCTGAGTAACAGTAAGAGCCGAGAGTAATAGGTCACTCTGTGGAGCAGCGGTGACTAGTTTGGTACCCTGGGGTATCAAGAGTGGCTCTTCGGATGTATTATCTACTTCAATCAGTGCTGTACCATTCAGGAAACGTATGATTGACGGAGCAAGTACCAAGCCTTTCGAAAGAAATGAGTTGGAAGGATTTACAATAACATCAGCAGTAATCGGCCGTGTTGACAATAATGCCACTATTTGGCTTGTGTGCGGGTGGATAATAGAATCATTCTGAACCTCAAAACTGATAGATTTGTGGTTGTCTGGTTCCTCAAGTTCCAGTTCACTTAGAAATATTTCTGAGTTTTCACAGTCGATCACAGCCGAATTTTTGGAAAGAAAGTCCCAACCGAGAATCATCTTATGCGAGCAGCTAGGCAGTACAATAAACTGGATATGATAGAAAGTGTCCTGGATAAAAACTCGAGCTGTACAATAAGCTGATGGCTGTATTAATTCCGTACTAGCCCCGCGTAAGGGTGTTCCCGAGAAAGGAGTTCGGACCTTATGTAATGATTTACAAATATCTTCTCGAATGGCTGAAACTGCCGCTCCGGTATCCACCAATGCCAAAATATCCAAACCTTCAACGCAAACTTTGATTAAATTGAATGGGACTACAGGGGGAGTTGTATGGAGTTGAAATTGCGCAGCTCTCCCCCAAGAACTGCGGTTTTTAGTTTTCCGTCGTGTACTTGGGATAGGTCTGCTTAGAAGATATCATTGGTGATCCAGAACGCCGTCGGGGAGAAGGGGAACGGTTGGTAAATGTCATTTGCAGGCTTGTGCCTATCTCAAATACTCTACTCAAGATACTGTATCTTAAATACTTTTTGGAGTATCTTGGTATCTTGCAAATACATTTGATAGAGAGTATTTAATACTCTATCTTAATTACAATTCCGAGTATCTTGTACTCATTATCTTAAATACATTTTGACATTCCGCCATTTTCCGAGTTTTTCGGTATGAAGTGGGGTGGGCGTGGCACGAGGAAACGTGAACATTCTTTCGAGCAACCGAATCCTGTTGCTAGCTCCGATTAGCTACGGTGACTTAGATTGAGCTCGTGAAAATATCGCTTTCTTGCCGACTGTGACTCATATTTCAGCCGAAAGTTCGTACAATGAAGGTTCTCCCTTCGCCTTCCCAAAGGCGCCTTTTGTTTCCCCAAAAAATCCTCAAACCAAAGGTGTGGTTTTACGGAAGTAAAGATGCCACCCGGAGGCGCAAGCAGACCGGGAAACGATCTACGAGAACAATGCAGACTTAAGTGTCAAGAAATAACAAATAGAAGAAAATGAGAAGTGGACACACACAAAAAAGTAGACATTTTTGTTTTGCTTTTTGTATATTTGACCCCGCTAGGGCAAAACGTCAAGGTTTTTTTTTTCTTTGTGTTGTCAGTCCGGCGCTTAGTGCTCTCGCGAACACTGTCTGTAAGCAAACATTGATAAGCAGAGAACAGGACAGGAAACGAACTGCGAGCAGGGTGACGTGCCGTGGCTATTATGTGGGTTCTCTTTGTTATCCATTCACTCATATCCGTGTCTGAAGTTCGTTTATAGTGAACTCCTCGTATAGGGAATATGGATTGTAGTTAAACGATGCGTCTAAGGTGCGCCGCAGGATGTGATATTCAGCGATGTCACTATCGGCGAGGCGCTCTATCCCGTTTGTTGTCCCCACACCTCAGTGTTTACCCAACACAAGGCCTGTGCACGTGCTTACAGGCCTTGTGGGAATGTCCATGACGTTAGGTGCCGGATCTGTCCCGAAAGCAGTCTTCAGAGGATGCGAGCTTGACCCACTTCGGCTTCTGTGCTTAGCTGAGGACCGTGCATGCTGCATCGTTCATGCAGGCCGGAATGGTAACAAAAGAGCCCCTCCTCCCCCTCACCGGAGAACACGAACTCCAGCCAAACGCTGACGCCGCGTTCGGTTAAGTCAGCCGAGCGCTGAGCCATTGTATTTGTTGTCCTCATCCATCTAGTTCTAAAGTTTACCGCTTGGGGCGCCACGGTCTGATCTCCTCCCCAATAGCTAAGGCGACATCTTTCTTGTTGTCCCAGAAATGTTTTGTAACATCTATCAGTGATACTGCCACGCGCGTCGCCCAGCGAGCGCGTGGCCGGATGGTTACCGCGCTTGGCTCTCGCGCGGAGGCTCCGGGTTCGATACCAGAAAGCGGACTTCTCTTTTATTTATTCCTTCAACTTGACATTCTGGTAAGTTCGAGAATTTTGTCGTCTGATTGAGTTACGAAAGTTCTACGCGCCAAACTTTCTACGCCGAATGTTCCAGAAACCCACGCGGGTACAAAAGGTGCTCCGAGTGGCGGTCCGCAGTCAGTCTCGCCCCAGCGGTCGATCCTGCTGTTTCGCCGACATCGACGCCTGCGACGCTAGCCTTTCTCTCTTTTGTTTTGGGAACAAGTTCGCCCCATTAACAATATTTTGCTCTTTATAGTCGGACTGCATAAAATAGCCCTACGATACTTTTTTTTCTCGTTTTCTGTTGTTGCGTGCTAATAAACCATTCTGGTAACCCAGATTTGCGTAGCTAAATAACTGTCGTTGTCAATGACGTCGATACAAATTAAGCAATGCGGAAGTATCTTCAAAAGTAACTGAAATACATTTCTAAGTATTTGTACTCTACTCAAGATACTTTACAGTGAAAGTAACTTGAGTAGTATTTTAAATACTTTATGACGCAGGTATTTAGTAACTTAACTTAAATACTTTTATCGAGTATTTTGTCCAACACTGGTCATTTGTCGGCTTTGTCGGGGATTGTCAGAGAAGGGACTCGCCGTACGGGGACGGTTGTATGTGTCAGACCAATAGGGCTCTCTGTCGTGATGGTAACGTGAAGATTCATACCTCTCGTCACTTCGGCGTTTTCGGCAATATCGAACAATATGTCCTCTATTGCCGCAGTAGTAGCACACGGGGGTAGATTTGGTCGGTCTCCAAGGCGGGTACGTCATGGCGTTTGTGGGTGCTTGAGTGAGTGGAGCCATTGTAGGTGAAGGAAGACATTGTGGCTGAGGCACCACCTGCGGAGTGGTCGGGAGTCGTGTAGCCATCTCAACGTACATTGGTTGCCTTGGTTCCACCACGTGGACGTGTGGTGGAAGCAGCATAAGCCAGTTCTTCCTGGACGAGTGCGCGAAGGACGGTTGAGAGGTCGCCATGGTCTTTCGTGACAGGTGTTTCGGGGTTCAGTGTTTTCATTTCCTCGCGAACGATTTCTCTGATCATTTGTCGTTCGTTTCTCTGATCATTTGATGAAAGTAAAATCATTTTGATATGTATATATATATATATATATATATATATATATATATATATATATATATATATATATATATATATACATATATATATATCACAAAATGATTTTACTTTCATGCAATCGACTAACAAAAGGGAGCGCTAACCTTCTCGTGGTCCGTTCAGGAAAAAAGGTCACTATATCAGTGTCACTGCAGATGTACCGCTATGTTCCGGTTTCATGGTTGGACCATAACACCTGTTCGGTTTGTTTTGCAGGGACAAGAGTTTGTGTTTCCTAAAGAGCGCAGAAGCTCTGACTTCGTGGACGTTCTTGAAGAATAGAGGGGGAGGAGAAGCTCAAGTTTTTATATTACCCCTCCACTTAGTTAAATCATGGCACATATCTGACACAATTTCTGACGGTGAGGGCTTCAAGATGGGCAGAAAACGAAAACTTCCTAGCAATTACACCAAGGAATTCAGTGATTTTTGTAAGTCAAGTTCCGCTGAGTGTATCATTGTTTGCGAGTTTTGTCGAGTAACCGTAAGCGTTACCAAGTGCAAGGGCGCCGTCAGAATTTGGGAGAATCTGCAATCTTAACGCCACATACAACGAAAAAAAAAACCTCGTTTTGATACAGCTGAGTCATTTTACTGCTAATTTCATGAATGTTATGTTACGTCAGACTAGTGGAAATGCTACTGAAAATAAGTACTA
>JAZHYW010016230.1:0-40246 GCA_037355805.1 Ixodes ricinus
CCAGCAACCGAGAGCAGGCGAGAGACGAGCCCAGCGAGCCGCGCTCCTTTCCGCCGAATTGAAAGCACACAGGACGCGTCTGTTCTCGTTCGATGTCTTTTATACACAGTAAACAGTCTCCGAGCGTGCAAAGGTAAACTGCAAAGGTACGTACGTGCGGCGTCGGCGGTCGGCGGCTTCGATACCTACGACGGAGCCGCTAGACAAAAAAAAAAACGAATGCCGAACTTACATGAATAAATAACTCACTATTTGGAATCGGGTGTTAACTTACGCCACCTAGCGAGATTTCTAGCAGCCTATAAAAAAGAGTCTGCTAAGACGCTGCGAACGATCACGAGTAGTCGCCAACCCACATACATCACAGAAAACATGAGTAGCACGTATAACACAACACTGACATATCCGCTAACACATCACGCACAGCACCCGACACTTCCTACTCAATGTTCTTTCTCCTCGCGGCGTATATAAGCTTGACATGTGCGGGTGAGCCCTTTGGTCGCTGACCGCTACAGATTTATGGAAGAAGACACTAAACACGGCGCAATGGACAGCCGTATGTAAGAACTGTTTGCATTTCAAAAGTATGGAGGCAAAATCTATAATGTTAGTCCGTTGCGAAAAATAACGATGTATTAACAATAAATCTTAAAGCACTCGTGAAGAAGTTCAATTTTTTGTTATTTTCATGCTAGACCAGTGTTATGAGCAGTCCGACTAGCTTGAATCAGATAAAAAAGAACACAAATTACTTGGACTTTATCTTTATGTAATTAATAATAAATGGAAATGATCCTTGTGCAAAGCATTTTTTATACATTCTTGTGAAGGACATCCGCCCAACACTTCACTTCCGCTGGTTGCAGTACGGGAGCAGACGCCTTCACTTTTGGGGCATTTTGATGCAGTTTGTTGTCGTATGTCGTGTCGGTGTTGAGTGGAGCGGTGGGGCTCGGGAGTTTGTGACCGGTGTTATTCGTGATTACTGGTGTGGCGCTGATGCGTCTTTTTTACACCCCCACCACCCCGAACTTTGAAGATTCACGGGCCCGTAACACTGCATTATGCTGAATCGCGAGCTCCTTCTCTGTTGACGTCGTTTTCCATGGTACCACTCGTGGATTCTGCAAGCGTTTAAACAGTGCGCACCGTCTCGCCTACATCCCCGGTGACGTACTCTACCTGTTGAAACATATTTCTTCCGTCATTTGGGAGTACGCAAGGCAGTTATCACGTTGCTCCGGTTTCGGTTATAAAAGCAAGGCAAAACGCTCGTAGTTCCCGCCCTCAGTACACGTTGGATATCTTCCACACTTTGACTACGGATAACTGGATGAACGAGGATTTACATTTACTTCAAAGGTCACTCTCGCCGCTTCCTCACCGTTGAGCAGCAGGATCAGCTGGCGACAAGCCGCAAATGAAAGGCTTGAGCATCAAAAGCCCAAGTGCACTCGGTGCCGATGCGGGCGATGCGGGTTTCTGTCAACCGGTAGGCTAGCACAAACCGTGACCGTTCCAGCTCTTCGTCATGACACGGCTGTTGCAGAAAGCAGTGTAAAATACACCTACACGGACCACAGAAGCAAACGCACTGTTATCGTAAAGCGTGGCTTGTGATTGCGCCTTTGTAGATCATCTTATTCGTTTTGCTGGAGAGACGCAAGCGACGGGCGTAACAAAATCGCTTGCATATTCCGCATACCTCGCAAAAGCATTTACCCAGACACCTTGCGAAAAGCGCACCGTCCTGACTTCCCCTGCCTTTTACCTGCTTTAGAGCAGTTTGTACCTGCTAGTAGGTATGCCTACTGCAACTGAAACTTTAGAAACTAGGGGCAGTGCCAGAGAGAAAAGATACAAAGTTGGGAAAGCTTGCTCGCTCTCTCCGACCTCTCAACTCTCAAGTGATTGTGCCATAATAAAAGCACCAACGCCTCTTCCCAAAATACGCCTCTTACCAAAATTAAATCAAAAGCACTATGTTCACTACGTAAAAAATGGTCTCAGTTCATGCATCTGTGGGCAGGTAGGAAATCTTGCCCTAATTTATTCACACCGCATGAAGTGCGCAACAAACTCACACGAGATTTACAGGAAAATATCGGTGGTGACTTAGGTTTCCCTAAAATTCTGCATAACCGGTCGTTTGCAGGACCGAATCATCTACTCGAGCGGTGTGCATCGCTGTGCAAACGCAGTCCAGCACGAAGCATAAAAACGGCAGATTTAGCAACAACTATCCGGAGTCCATTGTTCAATTAAAACGACGTAATTTTCGTTGAAAACACCCGCAGCTTTTTACTCACGCTATCCGTCGGGATACTTCCACATTTTGAAACGGAACTAAGGAAGATTTACTTTTCAAAACACTCGCTGCGTCCTCCTTGACCAGCTGGACCGGATCAGCTGACGACGAGCCCAAAACAACCAATTTGCGCTCCGTGTTACTGTAGGTTTCTACCTCCAAGCACCGCACCATACACCACGAACGTTTCAGCTCTTTTTCACATCGCCGTGTTGCACCAAACAGAACGAGATCGCCGAAGTCAATGCAGCGCTGTCGTGAACCTTGGCTTGTGGTTGCGCACTCGTGGACCCTGTGACTCCCTTCGCTTTCCAAGCACACACGACGATAACGAATGACACTTTCCATCTCCCGGGAACATCAAAGGGGCACTTCTCCGGTCACGTATTCGCTACATGTGCTCGCCAATCGAGGAGCTTCCCCCATTCCCGTCAAACCAAAACAATACCGGTGCCATGTTAAACGTGCGTTGCTGCGAGAGTTTCTCCGACCAAACAAAAACAACGAAAGCAAACCGGCACTCGCTTCCAGCGTACATCGGCGTTGCACCGTGGCCAGAATTTTTCTGTCAGCTCTAACTTAAAAATAACCTACAGATGCAGCAACACTGGCCACCACGGAGCGCCGCAAATTCTGAGGAGGTTGCATGGGAAGCGGCGGCACCTTCGCTTGCAGTTGAAGGGTTGAAGCCAAAACGAACCCAAGTGCAATGTCACGTGTTCAGATCGACGGCACGCTTTTTATATCCATTTTAACTGTTCAGAACGAGTAATTACACCCATAGCTTTATTTATGGTGTGTAAGAAACTATTATCAAGACCCCTAAAATAAATACAAACCTCGGCGACAAAAGGAAAGCCGCATTGCCATCGACCAGAAAAAAATGGCAGCGAACACGGTAATGCGCCGAAAGCGCGGGGTTCGCCCCGTCTCGCCACATGCCGTAATTGCATTTGGTGCCTATTTGTCTCCGAGACATGTTTCTTTCCGCGGCATTTGTCTTCACGGACCTTTCTAGGTGTGTCCCCAAGCATTCCGATGCTGCGATAGCCGGCAATGCTGCGGTCGTCACCGGGGCTGATGCGTGTTTTCGAAGTCGGCTACACGGCTATGCGTGTATAACCGAACCAAACACACGTTTTTTACAACCTCGCATGATTTTTGAACGAATTACCCATTACTCAACGTGTAAATTTATGGTAATTTGTGTAAAAAGCGTGTTTTTCACCTCGAAATATTCACTAAATACACGGGACTTGCTAACAGTGTAGATGTGAAAAGTAGAACAGAACAATGCTCCCCCTGTGGGAATTAATGTGGACGGTTATTGCATTGGCGAAGCTAAATACCAACAAAAAGATGTACTGCCTTTTCTGGCCTTATATCTTTGGCTTTTATACGTGCATACTCTAATTGGCAGCAAACAATGCTCGAAAAGAGAAAAGGATGTTGCACCGAGAAGGATGTCGCCAGAAAAGCGACAATGAAATTGGGAATGTGATGTCCTCCCTCCTGCTCCCAGGCTGACCCGTAGATTTCTTTATAGCCTTCTACATGGTTAAAGATTGGCGGACCGAATCAATATCCCTTCTTTTACGTGTACAAAAAATACTTTGTATTTTTTCCCCATAGAGTTACTACATTTTTAGATTACGCCGGTCGTGTAAGCTCTAGTACGGCGTTGTTTCCTGGCAAAACTGAAATATTCCTACTTTCTTCTACCAGTGTGCGTCACCATCGGAAGAGGGGGGGGGGGGGGAGGGGGGCAGGGGCAATTCTAAAAGCCGCCTCCCGGCTGCCTGGGTCGCCACTGATAGAAATCCTTTTTCCACAGCCTCAAGGTTGAACGCTCCTCAGCAATCGCTCAGTGGTAGGTTGTACAAACGAAAAACAATTAAAATCTATTAGTTTGCTCATTTTCGCAATACCGTTGCAAAAAGCTGGGATCGTAGCTACTCTGTATGCATTTTAACTGAGACTAAATTCACTAAAATGTTTGTATGCCTCAAGTGATTATCGAGACCATATAAAGCGAAAAAAAAATCCTATATTACTTCAATATTTGAGAAGATGCTTCCAAATTAAAAATAAATAGTTAGCTTAGTCAGACGCATTGTAGTAAGCAATTTATGCCCGGATACGGCGAGAACAATAGTGCATGTTGAAAATTTAATAAAAATCGATAACCATCAGAATTTCACCTTTAAGGTGAAACGAAACAAGAAGTGATGTGCTACATAATAATTACCATGGGCTGATACATTCGCGTGATATTTTCTTTGCAGCATTTTCAGTCGTGAAATTCAAGAAAACTATAATCTCACGAAAATTAGGTCACTTATAGTGTACCGATCGGTGTTACGACAAAATCGTCAGTCGCACCTTCTAAACAATATCCCTCAGCACAGCGACACGCTGCATCAAACGCTTTAGGGTGCCGTGGATAGATTTCATACACTTTTTATACTAGAAATGGGAATGGCATAAAACGCGGGACCACTTCATGCGCTGGCGTCAATCATAACAGCAGCGTTATTATCTTCCTACAATAGGGCTGACTACTTAGTCAGCGAATGTAGAGCATTACAATGAAATAAATAGCGTAAAAACTTATAATGTCAAGCTTTTCACTCACAGTTCTTTGCTGATGTTCCGTGGTAATTTGTGGCCCTTCGAAGTTAAACACAGCAACACTTTGTAGAAGCTCGTTTCAAGCGACACCACCCCGCACACGAAAGAACGTAAGCAATCAAGATGGCAGTGTGCTCTGCGTGTTCGCCGCACCGTCAGCGCGATGTCAGTGTCTTCTCCGACTTTCACAAGAAAAGTCGTCGAAAATGGTTTTCTGGTGACCATAACATGTTTCTCTTCAGTTACTAGTATTTCAAAGCGACAGGGTCTCCGAAGTTATGCTCAATCTGTGTTAACAAGTTGTCCAACTGTTCCCTCAATATGACGACGTGTTTAAAGTTGAAACAAAACAGTAGGGTAAACACACCCGTAGTGACGTGCGCGTCTGTCCACGATCGTAGCTGCTGACCTCACGTACCGAGGAACAGAAGCATATAGAGCTAGTTTATGACGGAGCCTGACAAGTGCCGATCGGTTTGTCTCTGGGCTCCTACTTGCACCTGAAGATTCCTGTGCCTGGAAGCCCCCTCCGTGTCCACTTCTCGTGCAGGTGACGAACTTTGAACTTTATTAGAACATATTTCTGCCGAGGACACCAGACAAAAAGCTTCCCTGGACATACAGAACACAATAAAACAATAAAATAAAACAACACAATTACATAAATAAAATAAGTCCATACTTGTTTTAATCAAACAATGAATTCCAATGTTGCTGAATAGACGTTGTTAAGCAATATGGGCGAGTTATGAAGAAGGGATTAAGGTCCATATTTAGTACGGCAATGGGTAGCGGTGTTTAGTACGGAAATTTTCAGAACCTGTCTGACGCCGGGTTCTCACCGGTGAGTAAATCTGGGTAGGCTCCAGACATCCCGAAACATGATATGCAGTCCCCTCAAAAAACACTGTTCCCTGAGGTGGCGGGGGGGGGGGGGGGGGGGGGGCGTGTGCCATTCTTCCGTAAGAGCAAACTGCCTCTGTTGTTACTGCTGTGTTACTGCCGTGGAATGTGAGAACATTGCCCAGCATTTAAAACGCGTGAAGTACAACCTTGTTCTAAGCGCCTATACCGCTTCCGCACTCTCAAGTGTCGTATGCAGCTAATTCGTTATTAACACTAAAACAATTAATTTTAGATAGCCCGGCTACAAACTGTTTATATTCTCTTTCTCTCAAGATAGTGCAAACAACTGTTTTACGTTTCATCACTATCGATCTCGCTATCCCTTGGAGGTTCGGTAAATTCTTCATCATTTACATCCTTCTCTTCGCTTTCTTCGCTGCTTTCCTCTTGAGCCTCACTTTCGCCCCCGAAGACGTCGTCTACGCTTTCAGACGGGTCATCCTCTTCCTCTTCGGAGGTCTCAACCGTGCTTTCCGAAAATTCGCCGTCGCTGTTAGAAGATCCTTCGTCGTCCTCTGACTCTGGCTCGGAGCTTTCCTTTAACTCATCGCTGTCGTGTTCGCTGTCCGAACTTCCTTCGTCAGCTTCTGACCTTATAATATCGGAGGAACTGTCACTTTCATCCGCGTCTAGTCGTGAATGAAAGTCTTTCTTTTGTACTACCAAAGGTGGCATGCTTCTCTTGCCACCAGTATGCCCCTCCTTAAAGTAAAATACACTGTTGAAAAGAACCACTGTTTTCTTTCTCTTGCAGCTGTCCAAGGTGCGGAGACTGGAGCGACTTTGCGTTCGGCCCGGTCTGCGGAAATAATGGAAGTTACGTTACAATATATTTCGTTCGCTGCGATGAGCTGTGGTTTGACCTTACTTATCAAAACAATGTTAGGTTCTATAAAGACGATTATGACCGTATGCATAGTGTTAAATTATCTGAAAACAGCATATATATATATATATATATATATATATATATATATATATATATATATATATATATATATATATATATATATATATATATATATATATATATATATATATAGTTTGTTTATATTGCAACTCTCCTCGTACGTCTTTTCTGTTCTCCCTTGATTATGTTTTAAGAGCGCAGCTCTTAGGCGCCCGTCTCCGGCTTGAGCGGCGTCGGCGTAACCGCGCGGTGCATGATGGGTAAAGTTCCCCGCTAAATTTAGCGGAAAATTTTCCCTAAATTTAGCGGAAAAATTCCCGCTAAATTTAGCGGAAAATTGTCCCTGTTAAAGTGAGCGGAAAAAATTCCCCGCTAAATTTAGCGGAACATTTTTCCCGCTATATTTGGCGGAAAATTTTCCCGCTAAACTTAGCGGAAAAAATTCCCCGCTAGACCTAGCGGAAATATTTCCCGGCCAGGTTTAGCGGAAAATTTTCCCCGCCAAATTCAGCGGAAAAATTTCCCCGTAAATTTAGCGGGAAATCTTTTCCGCTAAATTTAGCGGAAAATTGTTTTCCTAAATGGGAGGCGAGCAGGAGAAGAGCGGGGCATAGCCCCTCTCCGTACCTTCCCCTCCTCCTCCCTCAAGAGCTGCGCTCTAATTCAGCGTTACAGGGAGTTGTAAACGGCTTTCATTTCTTTTTAATTTATCATACGGTACTTGATTTTCACATTCCAAAACCGCGAAAATATATTTGCGAAGGCGGTACTGCGATTATTTTAACGTCCGCAAATCCTGCGAAGGGATATCGCCTAGTATTCGCCTCAAACCGTTGAATGCAACAGGCCACAATATTTCAAACTGTTTAGTGGGAGGTCCCACGTCAGTTCATACAATGATGGTCCGGGTCATATTTTTGTTTTATTTGTAATGTAAAAACATGTAGGTATGACCGAGGTTCTTAGGAGCAAAAAAAAATCTATTTATGATGCCGTAGTTCTTTTTTCCCAGAGATGTAAAATTGAGAAGCTCGGTCGAGGACATTGCCGTGGTTTCACTATGGTACTTTTCACAGCCGTCATTTTAACACCGAGGAATGCATATAGTGATTACTTATTTTACTAATTTTACGAAATGTTTATAGCGTGTTCGCAGAATAGTAAAATTGCAATGAAACATTTTATAAAAATAAGTTACACGACAAACAATTAAAGACATTTTAAAGACACATTTCGCAAATTATATACCATAAAAACAACCTAATATAAAACGTAACAAAATATGTAAAAATGCGCGTCTTTAAATGTTTGTTCTTACAAATATATAAAGCAATCTCCTTCGCGGTTATTTTAGTTACGTTATAAATTCAGAAATATAGCTCATTTACTTAAATATGACAAAATTGCACGCCAATATTTACAAAATGTATATGTATATATTTTTAATTATTTTAAGCTCTCCCCTCACAGTGACTTGAGCTAACTGGTTATGACAAAACATTGAAGAACGTATGACCTCTTAGAGCGACAAACAGCAACAAACGACAGCGACACACGACAACGAGCAACAGACGACACCGACAGACAGCCTGTTTGTCGGAGTCCGCCGTCCCACCTGGCGGACACGAGGTAGAACACAAGGACATGAAAACATGTTTTCTTGTGGGTCTGGAGTTGTTAACAAAACAAGTCAAAATAGACAGACAAGCCAGAGTCTGGCGAAGCGGCTTTCGTGTTTTGCTTCTTGGGCGTAAAACGCGCCGACAAACACGGTTGAAGGTGGAGACGATTACTTTATTTCTTGATTAAAGCTTCCGCTTGTCTTCATTTGCCGTTGGCGACTTTCCGCAAACAGTCATGACAATCGACACCAAACTTTGTCAGAACTAGAATTCCCGAATCATTTCTTTTTTGGGTCGTTCGAGGCATTCTAGGTGAGCTCCACGGAATTGCACGCCAATTTTGAGGATATTTATAACTTGATATCTGAATGATCGAGGGCAGGCAGGTTTTGGTGGACAATACGGCATCCCAATTATCACAGAACGTCAAGACGAGTCTCTGGTCTGCCGGAATGGCTTTCCACGGAACGTCGTGTCCTACTTCGTGGTGAGCGGTCTTATTTAGGTCAGTTCTCGAACATGGGTTTATCCATCCTACTGCAGGGGCCGTAGACCTCGGCGTCTTGAAGAACCACCTGGCGCACCAAGTTTTCGCGAGCAAAACTAGCCACAGCAAATTCCAGCGGGCGCGGCCAGGGGGCGCGGTTAGCAAGCAAAGACACATTCCCGTCCCACGACCACTACGAGCAACCGAGGGACGTGAACTGCGGGAACGATCAGGGGCCGCCAAGGACTTCTCTGAAGGTCGAGTGGCGGAGCGAGTCACGAGGGGAAGGGGAGGAAGGGTAGAAAAGTGGGAAAAGAGGCAACAGAAGGTGCAAACGGGCGAGGAGGACAAGTTTGTTTTGTCTCCTCGAGATGGTCCTCGGTGGAACTGCTTGCTGCGCTTCAAGTCCAACGACAGACAAGACCTCGTCCGTCGTCGATCGTTTTTCGGAGCTTGTCGGCGTTTGTCGCGGCTATTGGTCGTAACAGTGAGACAGCATCAGCGACACGGAACTTAGTGGTATCGCCGGACAAAAAGCGGTGTTTGTCTCTCTAGTGGGACGGGGCCACAAGAAAGAAAAGCGACAAAACATCTCTCCAATTGAACTATGGTCAGTCACTGGTTAAGAGCAAAGTGGAAGCTCCTCCTACCTCTTTCCACTTCAGCAGACCGAACTCTGGAGAGGAGGTCGCCTTATCTCCAGCGTTTCCTCTGCCAAAGGGGAGAGAGGTGGGAGGAGCTTCCACTTTACCCTTAACCTGTCACCGGCTGTAGCCTTGCTTCATTATACGAGATGTTTCCCTATGCTGGCAGAAACTGAGGTAGAGGAGGAAACGAAGGTGCGCTCCGACGCCGCCGCTTTCGCGTTCTAAAGCCCTACTTATACTCCGTCGAAATGTCAACGAGCGCACGCGCCCTTGCACACTCGCTGACGCTGTCCGCGAACGGGATGTCTGTACCCCAACGTCAAGTTGAACGCGGCGCAGCGCGCCGCATCTCGACGCGCGACAGCGTAGCTTGCGACGGACTTGGACATGGTCTGCGTTCAACTTTGGATGATGACGGTGCCGACGGAGGCTATTCCAGCAGCCCTCGTGCGAGTGCGTGCCTGGCTGCTGATGGACCGATGAAACCGAACGGCTTATCGAGGCGATCAGAGAACACCCGTCTATTTACGACATTGTCTCGATAGAGTATACGGACACAACCAGGAAAGAAACCGCCCTGGAAGCCGTCACAATCATCTGCGGTTTAAAGACCAGTAAGTGCTGCTTCCCTCGGGAAAAAAACAACGACGGAGTGCATTTATATGATTTTCAAGCGGCGGAGTGCGCAGATATCTACAAAAATGAGAAGAGAACAACACAAAAAGGAGGACAGAGTCGGGACACTTTCTCTCCGTCTTTTCTGTTGTGCATGTCCACGTGCATGTTGATTCTGCCGAGCACATGACTGACACAACCGCGACCCACGATCGCCAGTGGAGGGAAGTTGTGGAACAAAACGGAGGAGCGGCAGAGCGCCACCGGAAAAGCCCTGTGCGCATGCGCGAAATGGAGAAGCGCGTTGGCCAACGCTCGTGAACGTTGGGGCAGAGCCACCGCCAAGCGAGCGGGTTCTCATCGTAGCGCGGCGCAACGTTGTGATCGACGGACGTCGCGTTGTGCCGGCAAACGTTCGTCTCGCCGACGTTGGAGTATAAACAGCCCTCAAAAGACACATGCAAAGGAAAAGAAAATCTTTTTTAAACAGCCGGGTTGGGAAAAGGAAGTCATAAAACGAATTTACAACGAAAAATAAAATTTTTTAGAGCTATATTTACGGCGCTATACGAATTTGTAGTTGGCGCCCACGGGCGCCGCGGAAAAGTGGCCCATATTTATCACGTGACTGGCCCCTATTTGTCACGTGGTACTTGCGCTCTTTCGGAAGCTTCCCTATGGTCTCGAAAAGTTACTTATTCATCTTCGTTTGAAGTGCAACAAAAAACAAAGATTAATAAGTAACTCTTAGAGCCCAAATGAAGCTTCTGAAAAAGCGCAAGCAAACGTGATAGACCTGTGCGCCGGTCAGATGACGGCGGCGGCGCTCCGAAGCAGACGACTTTGTGCGGCGACGGCAGCGTGGAGAAACGCGTTGAAGCGGCGGCGCACAACGCTCAGCGTGCGGCGGCGGCGACGCACAGGCCTACCACGTGACCAGCGGCGGCTCCCGCGGGCGCCAACTACAAATTCGTTTTGCGCCGTAAATATAGCTCTAAAAATGTTCTTTCTTCTTTGTAAATTCGTTTTATAACATACTTTTTCCATCTAGGCTGTTTAAAAAAAATGTTTTTTTCCTTTGCATGTGTCCTTTAAGGACTATGTTATACTCCGACGTTGAGCGTAGCAAACGCGCGCAGTGCAGCCGAAATAGATACTGATTGGTCGCAGACATCCAGCTCCTGGTCGCCGGCCAGTGAAAGGTGCATGTTCTGCGCTACGCTGCGTTTGCTACGCTGAACGTCGGGCTATAACAGAGCCTTAACGCATTCGACGAGTGGAGTGAAGCTTTGCCTCTACCCACTGACCACTCCAGTCAGAGCCCGGCTTTCTGGCGCCCCTCCCCCCTTCCCGCGCCCTCTCGCTACCTCTCCCCCCTCATTGTCTGCCTGCTTAACGAAGACAAGATTCTTCAGAACTGACGAGGGCTGTGCAGCAGTGCTGCTCTATCGGGGTGTGCGGAATTTCGATGTGTCGCTAGCCTAGTTTTATCTTTGTGTTTCCTTGCATTGCCTCCTGAGGACCCCCACCCCCTTCCCTCCAGCCTTTTGCTCACGACGTCGTGTCGGCGAACGCAACTGCTGCTAAGCGAACTGCATGCACAGCACATCACTGAAACCCAAAGTCTGTGCTTATCATCCGTGCCGCCAGCCTTACGCCTATTCTATGATGGATAACTTTAGAGCAATACCGCGCTTCCCGCTTTCCAAATCTTTTGAAAATCTATTCATTTAGTGGTTTTCGATGACGCCCAGCAATTTTTTATTAGTATTATATCAAAAATATAAATTAGTAAAAGTTAACCAACAAATTTTAATTACTCATACCAGGTATTGTGACGATTAGCCCCCTATATTATGTCCCTCTTACCCCATAACTTACTTAAATGACCAAATTGTGTAGGTTTCACGTCACGATTTTTTTCAACAATCTTGTAAAGACTAACAAAACACTAAATTTTCAAAAAATATAAAAAAACATTACATGGACAGTTATTGTGCGAACTGACACGGAAACCTCAAGAAACAAAACATCCTACAGGTTATTAACTTCTACCTGTATTCCTTGAATGTTATTTATTCATACTTAGAAACCGTAGGCTGATACTTGTCTGCCGTTACACAATGTCGAACACCAGTGTATCAACTCTTCACATACGCTTCCCTCGCGTGGGCTTTGAGTTTCACGGTGACGTGCCAGTCAAACAGTTCGCAGCTGACGACAGCGGTGGCGGGCGCGACACTCCTTCGGAAGAGAGGGGGGGGGGGGGGGAGGAGAGAGAGGGGGTGGCCAGGCACCGCCAGAAAGCACAAAGGGGCACGAAGGAAAAACTAAGCTACTGATATGACTCTCTTTATTTTATGATAATGCAGCACTGCTGCGCAGCCTTTGTCGGCCCCTATAACGAAGACAAGCTAGGCTAATCTTGAGTAAAGGTGCGTTGACGCTTTTCTTTGAGGAGGAGGAGGGAGCGTACGGAGGGCATACCCTCGCCTCCGTACCCTCACCTCCTCCTCCTCCTCAAGAGCTAAGCTCTAATTCGGCATTACAGAGAATCGTAAACGTCTTGCATTTTTTTACTCTAACTTAAATATTCGGAGTTCATTTTGTAAACCTTATTTTATAAAATTAATAAAACAAATTATCACTTCGTGCAGGCTTCTGTGTGGAATAAACGGCTGAGCAAAATACCATTGTGAAACCTCGGCAATATACACACTCCGAGCTCCCAATTTTAGAGCCCTGGGAAAGAAGAAAAGCTACGGAGTTCACATTCACCTTAATGATCCTCGCAGTAACAAGGCTTTCACGTCTATTTTATACATAAATGTCAAAATTATGCACCAAGCCGAGACAAATATTGTGTAAACTAACTTGTTGTACCTCCGTTTTTGTCTGTTTTTAACTGCACGTGCTTTTTGGGCGCTTCCAGCCTTACGAACTAGCATGTAGCGGCCTGCAACTCCTTGGAAGTTCTTTAAAGCTAATTACTTTAAGTGACACTCTGTGTTCATAGGGCTTCCGCAGAACGCCTTAGCCACACATAGCGCACAAAAACGCGTACGTCTAAAAGGAGACTGCGTTCGCGATCCACGGACCAATGCTGCGACGGGAGTTGCCAGTCGCACTAAATCTCACAGGAACCAAATGAAATAATACTGCGAGTTATTGAGGAAAACAAGTATCTTCGGAGTAATCTAGGGGACGTACGTTTTTAATGCCTGTCGAACAACTCCGCTACAATTACCAAGGCGGACAAATCACAAACACATACATGACGTGTGAAGGTTTTAAGCACAAATATTTGTCGTTTTTATGTTTTAAACACTAAGTTTTGCAGTATTTATTTTTTTGTACAGATTTCCTCTTTTTTACGCATGTGCATGAATTCTAAGCATGTGTATGGTTTTAGATTTGCGTATGAATTTTAAACATATACCTTTGTGGTGCATATTTACCGCGCATTTTCTGTTTGATCGGAAAGGTCTTCAGGCTTTAGCAAGCAAGTGAAAAATAAACATTTAATTTAATCGAATTGAAAGGTCTAACGACGCATAATACGACTGTCTCCGACTTTCAGCGGACACGATTTTGCGCCCCGTACGAGAGAATGCAAGGCCCCGTAGCCCTTAACCTGAATTCGCTTTGCAACTAATCCGCTTTGCTTGTCCTCCTATGGGGTGCAAAATTGCGTCCGCTGCAAGCATTGAACAGGAACTCGAAAAGATAATCAAGTTACAACCGTTATGTTTGACCAACCCCAACAAATCTTACACCAAAATAGAACATTTAATGACGGATCCAGACCAAAATTTCACGTGGCGGTGACTGGTTCCTGTGAAAACGGTTCGAAGATAACTGCACTGCCATTTAAAGCATGATTTTTATTAAAGCGTTCTAAGCTGAATTGGTGTAGCGCGCCCATTTTGGTGGGCAGCGGCGGGAGGGTCGATCACCGGCGCAATTTTGTTCAACCGCCCTACGTCACATGTTTAAAGGTCATCCCAGCAACAAAAGTTCCATAAAGATATCTCGAACGACTACAAACGCTGGATCGTACAAGGCGCACTGATCACAGCGTGAAAACTTGTCGAGCCAAACCACATCCCATGTGAAATACGTGATGTTCTATGCACAACGTGACCTGCACATATCTGGACGATACACGCAAGGATGGTGAAACGTGAGATGAAATCACCACACATAAAAATCCAAACTACATCACACACTTGCTCGCGACTGCGAGGCAACTCCAGAAAATTTTCTTGCTTCGCGTAAAGTCCAAAGATGAAGATGAAACAATTTATCCCTCTGGACCATACACTAAATGGGTACAGAGCTAATACCAGCTATATAATTTATAAGTGATATAAGGCTGCAGTCAAATACGTAAGAAACTTGAAGAGAAGGACCACGTGCGAATTTGACTGGATTAAAGAGGATAGAATAGCGTTGGCTCAGCTTAGTGTAAAATGAAGCTGGATGTTTTATGTATACACGGCGTACACAATTTTGGGATCCTAGGAACGTTTTATTCTTGTTGTGACAAGTGCTTATTTATTTATTTGTTTTGTTCTTGAGTTGAAGATGGAGACCAGCCGCTAAGCGCCTTACGGGTCAGTTATAAAATAAAAAAGCACAATATAGAGAATAAATACGCCAAAAACTCGAACAACGAGTAGAAGAACGACGTACAGCACACAGCGCTCCAGGTACATACCCTTCGACCTTCTACTTGTCCTTCGTGTTTTAGCGCTTTTATTTTTTGAAATATACACGCAACTCATACCCTTTCGAAAAAAGTCAAATTTCGTAAAAGCAAAATCGTGCACAAGTATCCTCCAAATGAAGTGCTTTAATGCGTTTAGTCATACGCAATGTTTCCTATACGTCTTTCCGCATCTCAGCAATATCTCTCAATTTTTTAATAAAACAAATGAGATTATTGCGCGCTAAGAAGAAAAATGTTTTCAGCGCAGCTTATATCTGTGCAAACCGTTATAACGGGCTCCCATATTTTGTTATGTCAAATCGATGCGATCAAAAAATTAGACTCCATCTTGATGCACAGAAGTATTACTTTAATGAGAAACCACAAAAAATGCAAGAACAGCTTTGATTAAAGGTGGGGTTATGAACCGGTGGGGACCGGTTCTAGTACGAATGCTTCGAAAACTATAAACAACTGTAGTACTTAATTGTCTAATAAAAGTGAACAATCAAAGCCTCTGACCTGAACGTGTGCTTGTTTTTCATTGTCTAAAAATATATCCATTGGATGCGACGCTGCCAGTAGATGTTCCAATGATAGAAGGAATGCTGTAGTAGATTTTGACAAGTCAGGACAAGCAAAGAACTCAATCGTACCTAGCCTTACGCATCGCTATTTTATGAACTTGAACATTAATTAGCAAGTAAGCGCATAGGCTCACACAGTTTTTATTTCTGCTTTACCACGAGTCCGCATAGCTGACATAACAGTCTAGAGGTTTTTGCGCGACACAAGGGAAAAACCTCTAGACTGCATCATGCAGTCTAGAGGGAAAAACCTATAGACTGCGCAAAAAAGCCTCAAGACTGCATCAGGAACCAACTAGACCAACAACAAGTTTTAGCTGACATAACAGTTTTCACGATCATACCCTACTCACGCGGTAAGCTGAATGGTGTCAAAAATCTTTTGGGCTTGTGGGACATTTTTCACAGCATACAAAATCGAACGTACTACTGATGTTCTCACACGACAGATTTTTATCTCCGAAGAAAACCGATTAAGACGTAGGCCCAGAAGAACAGGTCCCGAGAATAAAGACCTGGTACAGAAAATCCGAGCGAGCATTCGCACAACGGAGTAACACGTAGGTGAGTCGGCGTACTGTTTTTTTGTTTTTTTCGTGAACACGTTGGCGACCTTCAGAAGCTGGTCAGACAAAAAAAAACGAAAAAAGAACAACAACATTTTGATGCTGTTGTCCGTAATCATTCCCAAAAGGATGGGGTTCGCTTAGACAAGACGACAGAAATTTTTATATTCTGCAGTCTTGTAGGCCGGTTATAGATCCCATTTTATACTCGTAGGCTTTTCGCGGGCTTGGAGGATTAGCGAATACCAATGACATGGTGCACGTGGCCTCAAAACTGAAGGATGCTTAATTCCCTCCTCAGAAAAAAAAACCCCAACACTCCAATATACAGTAAAAAAATGTCTGGTTACGTTCTATAGTCTTTTTCGTTAGTAAATCCTAAGTATTTACAACTCACTAAGGAATCTCATAAAGCTAACCCAGGTTGTTGGCGTACTCGGGTTGTGTAGAATGCACCGAAAGTCGGAGCAACTTCTGTATTGAAAGGAAAGCATACTTGTTGCCTGTTAGAATAAAATTTCCGTACACTGTACAAACGTCGACGCAACAATATATATATTTTTTGTATTAACGATAGTTATATCGTTCTAAAGCACCTATGAAATAGTTTATTATAGTTTACAAGAACAAACAAACAAATTTTTCGTTTTTCGGAAAGGTCTGTAAAAAATAGTAGCTGGGTCACTCCAAATCAAACGTCCCAGACGTTGCGCTTGACCATTTCCGATTTTTATTGGAAACTTCAGGACTCTTTACCCCAAGGTCGTAAACATTTTCCTATAATATTTTCGCCGAATATTTTCTTTTATGGTGTGAGCGTGTTTTTATTTTTTAAGGTGGGTGTAAAAGTAGTCAATTAATAATTTAGTACAAATATGGTTTCCTTCAAAACGTTTCATAATTTGTTTTATAAAATTTAGCGACTTTTATCTTGCTATGTTCTGATTATTATGCGATTTTTGTTGTTAAAATATGGTGTTCTAAAATCAGCAAAATACACAAAAATTAAGACTTATTTTTTAAATTTTATTGTTACTTTGTTTTTTACCACCACGCTGCGCCTTCGCGTCGACAGTCTGCGGCGGGTTATGAAAAAAAGAAATTGTTTACCCACCTGGTTTACCCGTAAACCTCGCTTCGCGGCGACCGACCATTCGCTGAGTGTCTTTCGATAAAAACTTGGCGTTCGCTAAAATGTCGTTCGCCCAACTGAGTTCCACCCCGTGTCAGCTGGCGTGTTGCGCGGTGATGAGGGGCTAAGAATCAATGCCAGGTTACAACCCGTGAGCTCAAAGTCGATATTTTTTTCTAGATTTAGTCAAAAATATGTTTAATTAAAGTTCCAGAAATAAAACACAACGAAGTTTTCCTATAAAGCCGTTATGTTTCGTATCTTCTCTCGGACCACCTCAGGGTAGAATAAACGTCTTTTTAGGCAGCAAAATGGACTTTTTTTTTTTCAAATTCAAAATTTTTCTCAGAATTATTTTGTTCTGCAGCTTCAAACATTTCTTTCTAATATATCTACATAAGGAAGATTTACTTTCTAGGCGCAAAGCGATAATAAAATACGAATTTGAGAAATGTGCTAATTCCTGTGCATTTCTTTTATTAACAAAACACTACTTGAACAATAGAGTGGCATTATCATCACAACATAGCAAGCTAAAAGTCGTTTGAATTTCATTAAAAAATTGGAAGGCGGTTAGAAGAGAGTCAAATTTTTCTTCAATTATTGATCAATTTCCAGTTTTGCGCTCATTTTAAAAATTCAAACCACGTTCAAGCCATATAACAAATTAAAAAAAAACAACGAAATTCGGCAAAATAAAAAAAAAGCCATGTCTTTTTTTTTTTTTATTAATTTGTAAACGGTCGAGCGCGATGTCTGGGACGTTTGTGATGAGATGATGCCGCACGGAACGCCTAGGAAAAATAAGAACCTTTCTAAAGAAAAACAAGATATTTCCTAAACCTATTTAGTAATAGCAATGATTTTTTTCTTTAAAACGAATATACGATTTAACACAAATAAGTAGGCGATATTTTTAAAGAATAATATTCACATATCAACGTCCTGATTGCGTATAGAACTCAAATTCTGAGTGAACTATTCAATTTCTTATCTTCTACTGTTGTCGTTTTGGCTCTTTTCGACAGATCCTTTCATTATGCTTGTATTCAGTTCAAATCGTCAAAAGTGAAAACAATAACCGATACTTGCATAACGTATTTGTATTATTTAAACATCGTAATTGAAGTTGACGCAAGAATATTCTTATGCTTGTCTATATTAAACTGACTTACCAATCCATCGGAGTCTGCGGTACATATCTGTAAACAAACAATCGTACCTGCTACGCCGTTTTGTTATGCACCACATGATCCTAGCAATAACGTCCGAATTCTACTCTCAGTCTGGCATATCTACAGGTGTGCTAGCCTAAAAAACACCTGCATTGTTGAAACGAAAATTTTAAATTTTCACGCCGCAAGAAACATATTTCCAGAACGGAAAACAATTTTGTATTTGTTTTGGCAATATTCTAAGACCGGTTGTCAGATATTCACCATTGTACTTCGTTTTACGTAGCATGAAACCACTTGTACATTCTTATATGAGAGTTCATCAACTGCCATTTGAAGAACCTAACCCATTGAAACGTTCTGTTTATTCCTTGACCGAAGCTTTCAACTTATACATCTGTTTTGGGGATATCAAATACGTTTGACAAACTCTACGTGGATCTAGTGAGGCAAGTTACTTGCACACGCAACGAAGTGTTCGGAATAAGTTTGATTTCACTCCTTTCCCAATACGAAAAGTATAAAATATATCAAACAACGAACACCCGTGTTAACATTTTATCGTTATTTACTTTTAAAGACTCATATTGTAAACTAGTATTGCCACATATGATATAATAAGAATGATGCCTTGCTCAGTCATTTTTAGCGGACCTGTACATTCACTTAACAGCAGTAGAACTAAAACAGCATATCACTATTCAGCAAGACATCTTGTGATTATTTGCTGATTTGCTACGTTTTTTTTAGTAGGTACCAAAGATACAAATAATAACACAGAAAATTATGATAATTGTGGAGAACTGGGATCGCAACCATGAGTGTATATATACAAGGGGGTATTTTTTTAATCTTTCAGATTTGTTTTGAAGAACCGTGAAAGCTACACTAACGCGTATGTGAAGGTGAGTTTTACGGCAAAGAGGACATAGTATAGCGAGACTGTCGCAGCTACTAATCGGCTAATTAAGTAAAATGTGTTAATTAACTTTTAATTCGTGCAAATAGACATATAATTCCAATTAAAACCTTGCTCAGCATAATCGAAAATCACTAAATCAACTATTTTAGAAGGATATAACGCCGGGGCAGCAGTTTACGGCGTTCTGATAAAACGCTCCATTTGGAGGCGTTTCCAGATTTCGGTTTCTTATCGGAGCGCATCTTTGCGCCCGCGGTCCTGCTCCCCGGTGGTCGCGGCGCGGAGCCACTCCCCCTCGCCTCCCTCGTAGAATGAAGGGAAGTAGGGCGGTGTGTTGCGCGTCTCAACCACTAGGAACAAGGACCGCGGGCGCTTAGACGAGCACCGATAAGAAACCGAAATCTAGAAACGCGTCCAAATGGAGCGTTTTTACAAAACGCCGTAAAATGCTGCCCCGGCACTATATTCTTCTAAAAAGACTTGATTTAGTGGTTTTTGATGATGCTCAGCAAGTTTCTAGTTGAAACTATATGTCTATTTGTAATATTTGAAACGTTAATTAACAAATTATACTTAATTAACTGACTGATAGTTGCGACCATCTCCATATACTATGTCTCCCTGACCATATAACTCACCTACACAAACCCAAGTGGAGCTTTCACGGCTTTTTTAAACAGACATGAAAGAATAAAAAAACACACTGTATATGTAGATGTGTGTGTGTGGGGGGAGGGGGGGCGCGCGTGTGCGTGTGCGTGTGCGTGTGTGTGATGAAAAGCGGACCCCGCACGGTACGTCGTCCAATAAACACATGAGTAAACGTTAAGCAATCATATTCTGAGCTATATATATAGTGAGCATGGCGGCATAGAAGCCAAGGGGCCGAAGGCGTATATATAACGAAGTGAAAAACTCTACGCCGAGAAACAACAAACAGCGCAAATATAATCGACAGTTTCGCTGAGAGACTCGGCTTTGTCAGGAGATGAATTATATATATATAAGTGAGGGAGAGTAGTTTGAAAACAATGGACCGGGAAAATGTAATAAGTCAGAGATCCGCACTTCCGGAGTTACTATGCTAGGAGTTTAATGTATGTATTACGACGGTTTCGCCGAGAGGCTCGGCTACGAAGCGGAGCCTCTCGGCTTCGTAGCATTCAAAATATAAATGGCCCCACGGGCCATTATATTTTCGTTCCGTCGCAGGCCCCGAATGGAACTTGTTTCTGTGAAACGAAACTGAAATCAGAACATAATATATATATATTTATACAACGGGCATGGTGGCGGGAGGCCGAAGGCGTGGGTATATAACTGGGAAGAAAAAAACCCGTGGTGAAAACAGCAACAACGGACGATTTATTCTTCGATGTTTCGGCCGGAGTCCGTCCTCCGTCAGGAAGACGAAGTATATATATATATATATAGGGTGGTTCAGGTCACCAGGATCGATCTAAAATGGACCGTAAAAATCGACGCCTGCACGTAGCCATCTAAACTTTTTGTCAAAGGTGTATTTCACAGGTCGTTTTTTTCTTGTAAAATTACAAAGCGTACTTCTCTTTTAGTAAAAAATAGGGCCAAGAATCTTGACAGGGTCTACGGCGGGCGGCGACATAGACGACTAAGTCCAGTAGCGGGTTGTGTTTAGCGTTCGTATTGATAGATGGCGTCGGGAGCAGCGTTACTTATGGACAGGGACAGGTGCTAAAGAGGAAAACAGAAAAATGATTGATTGCATATCAAGAGACATTAGTAAGCTAGGGGAAGGCTCTGAAATTATTATTATGGGAGACATGAATGCCCATATCGAGGGTCTGGATGGATATACGGACTCAACTGGAAGCTTATTACTAGAACTGGTGGAAAAGCATGACTTAGTTTTATGTAATACCAGTCAGAAGTGTGACGGGCACATAACGTGGGAAACTGGCAATCTACATTCAACTATAGATTACGTACTCATGTCACACAAAATATATGGTAAGTTACAAGTAATGAAAATAGATGAAGAAGGTTCCAAAAGTCTTGGTAGTGATCACAAACGTATTAAGCTGAATTTTGCCAGAGAAGTAAATGCTGAACCTACACAACATAATTCAAAGCAAACTTTCTGCAGCGACAAAGAGTTGGAAATAGTTGCTGAAAGAATAGAGGAAGCAGTTTCAGGGCAACGGTATACAGATTGGACCTATGAGAGCCTAACTAGACTTTTTGTTCTGGAACTAGACAAAGTTAAAAGTAAACGAAAAGGGAAGCAAGGACATAGACCAAAAAGCTGGTGGGACAAAGAAGTGAAGCAAGCGATACAAAAACGTCAGGAAGCCTCTAGAGAACACAGGTATTCCAAGCGTAGTGGGGAGTCAGAAACGGAAGTAAAAAGAAGATGGGACACTTTTATAACATGTCGCCGAGAGGCATCCAGTTTAATCAATGCGAAAATTCAGAGAAAGGGTGTAGAATGGATGAGTAATGTAAGCAAGAAAGATAGAAACGCAGCCAAGAAGTTTTGGGAGCACTTGAACTCACTCGGTGAAACGACGCAAGCTAGACAGAGGTTCATACTCTCGGATCAGGGAGATCAATTAGAGGGAGATGATGCGATACGATATATAGGAGCAGTGATGGAGGAGAAATTTCGGGAACAGGTACATGTGGAAGATAGGAGAACCAAAGGAAGTAACAGTCCAGCTTGTGACATCGCGGATTTTGGACAAAGAGAATGGGAAAAGGCGGAACGAAGAGTCCCTAGTGGCACGTCAACAGGCACAGATGGTATCCCAATCAAGCTGGTGAAGAATTTGGGTCCTAAATCTAAGGCAAAACTAAGGGAGGTAGTGAGCACTATGATAACAAAAGGAAATATTCCAGATGAATGGAGGCTTAGTAGGATGAGTATGATATATAAGGGAAAGGGAGATAAGTCTGATATTAGGAATTATCGTCCCATAACCGTGACACCAGTTATTTACAGGTTGGTAATGCAGATTATAAAGAACAGACTGGAGGAATGGGTAGATTGTGAGGGCATACTGGGCGAGTTACAGAACGGGTTTCGGAAACAAAGAAGGTTGGAGGACAATATATTTTCTCTAACACAGTGTATAGAAATAGCGCAAAAAGAAAACAGACAGCTCTGGCTGGCGTTTCTGGATATCAAGGGTGCCTATGACAATGTGAACCAAAGGAATCTGTGGGACATAGTGGAGAGCTTAAACCTAGATGAAGGACTAACAGCAATATTGAGGAACATTTACAAAGATAATAAGGTGATTATAACATGGGAAGGAAAGGCAACGGGGGAAATAGAGATAGGACGAGGCCTTAGGCAGGGGTGCCCGTTATCGCCTTTGCTGTTTATGTTGTATCTGAGAGGATTGGAGGATAGACTAGAGAAGAGTGGGCTTGGATTCGACCTTTCGTACAGTAAGCTAGGCCAAAAAATTCAGCAATCCTTACCGGGATTGATGTATGCAGATGATATCGTACTAATGGCTAACAACAGGATAGATTTACAGGAATTAATGAGCATCTGTGGTAGGGAAGGGGAGGAATTAGGTTTAGAATTCAGTAGTGAAAAATCAGCAGTCATGATTTTTAACGATGATGAAGTTGAGAGGCTGAAGATACAGAATATTACAGTGGAGAGAGCTAGTAAATACAAGTATCTAGGAGTATGGATATGTGATGGTGCAGCATATCTCAGTGAGCATGAAAAGTATATAATAGGTAAGGGCAACAGAAATGCAGCTGTAATGAAAAATAGAGCACTTTGGAATTACAACAGGTATGAGGTGGTGAGAGAGATTTGGAAAGGGGTCATGGTGCCTGGTTTAACTTTTGGAAACGCAGTGCTATGCATGAAATCCGAAGTGCATGCAAGACTAGAAATAAAACAGCGCGGAGTAGGTAGGCTGGCTTTGGGGGCACATTGCAAAACGCCAAACCAGGGAGTGCAAGGAGACATGGGATGGGCGTCATTTGAGGGCAGGGAAGCTGCGAGCAAGATAGAATTTGAGGATCGGTTGAGGCAAATGGATGGGGAGCAATGGGCACGAAAGGTTTTTAGCTTTTTATACATGAGGAGTATAGACACAAAGTGGAGACAGCGCACTAGGAAATTAAGAGGAAAGTTTTTAGGCTATAGTGGGGTTACGGAAGAGCAGGTCTCCGTTAAGAAGAAAGTTAAGGCCACAGAAAGAGATCGGTGGCTAGAGGGAATGCAGACAAAGAGGGCTCTGGAAAGCTATAGATTAAACAAAACAGTTATTGCCAAAGAAAGCATTTATGATAATTCTAGGGGAAGCTCATTGTTGTTTGAGGCAAGGACAGGTGTTTTGCGAACCAGAACATACAGAGCGAAGTACCAGGAAATGGATACAGTGTGCGCTGCTTGTGGAGAGGTGGACGAGACGGCTGAGCACTTGATACTCTACTGTAAAGGGCTTCACCCTATGCCTACCGAAGACAACATAGATTTAATAAAGTCATTGGGTTTTAGAGACAGCGAAGGAAAAGTGGATTACAAGACAGTAGAGATTACCAAGCAAAGATTAAGTGAATGGTGGCAGAAAGCACGAGAAAACTAGGTATTTTCTTATTAACTGATGGCAAGGGGGTTTTATAGCCTCACTTTCTGTTCAGTGTGGAGTGTATATAGTTTTCACATTTAAATATTCTAAGCTTAAATGGTAAGACAAATTGGCTAGGTGGCGTAAGCTACCGCCCGATCCAAAGGGCTCAGCCGTATTCATCCATCCATCCATCCATCCGAAGGTGCAGCCGACCAGCGAAAGAAAGCAGACGACAGGCAGACGAAATCCGTTGGCAGCAAAAGCGCCGCCATTAAGCAGACGCGTTTTTTTACTTAAAGTTTTGTTTTTATTGTTCACATTTATTTTTTAACCGAAGGTACATTTCAAAAAGAGTATATTCATTTTAATAAACCACGGTGGCCGCGAGCCGTCGCGATAAGGAGGTAGTGCCATCTATGAATACGAACGCCAAACACACCCGCTACTGGACCCCTGTCGTCTGCGTTGCTGCCCGCCGTAGACCGTGGTAAGTTTCTTGGCCTTATTAGATGCGGAGCATCTCTTGCTCGGGTCTATGTCCCGCGGCGTCGGCGTCGTAGTCCGCACTCACACTACGCACGCGCAACTCTCCTCCTTCCCTCTCTCCAACAGCTGCGCGTTACTCTCTCCGCTCTCTCTCTACCAGCTGCGTGCACTGCGCGTGCGTTCGCTTCTCCTCACACCGCGCGCGCACGCGCAACTCTCCTCCTCTAGTCTCCTCTCCTTCACGTGTGAAAAAATAAACGGCGAGCGGCGAGCGTTCCAAGTTTCTCTGCCGCGAGCCGCGACGAAAGCTCGCGTAGGGGGTACCGCTAGGGCAGTCGGTGGCGCCATCTCTCGACGTCAGCACGCAACTGACTCTTTCCTCGGAACCAACACGATGCTCCGCATCACCCCATGGTTCCCCTCGGGAAGATGGTGTAATTTTTTTTTTACAGAAAGAGAGCTAGGCTTTGTAATTTTACAAGAAAAAGCCGACCCGTGAATTACACCTTTGACGAAAAGGTACGATGGCTACCTGCAGGCGTCGATTTTAAGGTCCATTTTAGATCGAGCCTGGTGACTTGAGCCACCTTATATATATATATATATATATATATATATATATATATATATATATATATATATACAAGGTGTTTCAAAGAACTCAGGCCAAATCGCTCCTGCTAAAACTACTCATCGCAACGGAAAAAGGCTTGTGGCGTTTTGGTCCTGGGCCAAGGGCCCGTTTAGGAAAATTAATATATTAAAGTCCGGGATAATTAAGTTGTTAATTATTTTTGCGTAATTAACTTTTTAAATATTGTGTTTAAGGGCATGGTTTCAATTAAAAAATTGCCCAGCATCGTCGAAGAACACTAACTCAACAAATTGCGGAACGATAGAAGGCACGCGAAGCATTTTTGCGGGTTTCTAAAAAACAGCACAAATTCGACGGGTTTTTAAGTTTCGGTTTGCTATCGGAGCGCATCTCGGCCCCGGCGGCACCGCGCCCCATGGAGAGATAGTGCAACCATCCTCTGCTGCGCTGTCATCGCGTGACGCAGCAGAGGCTGGTTGCAATATCTCTCCACGGGTAAGTAAGCAGGCGCGATAACCGTTAGGCCACGAGAGCGCTGCCTACGGCCGTGCTCTATCTCTCTCCGCGGAGATCCGATAGCACCGAAGGGTTATCTCTTCTTGAAACAGCAAAGCCCGGAGACTGACATTAAAAACGAGCGTGCTGGTAAATATCTGGACTGGTGAAGGCGAGTGGGCTGAACATGAATACATAAAATTGAAAGAATAAAACACGGAGGACAAGCTTGTGTTTATTCTGCCCGGAGACTAGTTGGGTCTAAATCAGCCTTCTTGTCAACTATAACCGTTTGTGAAGAGTGGCCTTCTCCCGAGATGAAAAGTTAGCGCCGGCTGACGTGTTCTTTTGAAAAAGGGAAGGGGAAAGAGAAAGTTTGAGTAACTGCAGTAACTACCTCGAAAGCTCCTCTCCCGATATGAAGCTCGAGGCATGTTACGTCTCGGTTACCTTCTCGCGCATCGCTGCTCGAATCTATTCTTCACTTTGTTCCGCACAGCCACTGTTCAGCACAGCCGTCGTGGATGTGCGTAATAGAGTGAAGAACAGATTCGAGCATCATCTGGACGCCGTCATCCTGCCAGGCTTCAGTGTCGTGGGACTGGACGTCGGCGTCGGTCAGTTAAGACTTTTTTTTTATTTCGTGTGTGTTTCTTCGCCCCGCTGAACTTGTTTCTCGGATGCGGTTTTGCTGAACGTTTTTTTTTTGTAATGTTTTCTTACTAATTGTTTGTTAGCATTGTTTAGTTGTTGGGTTTATTTCGTCATGGCGTAGCGGCCTGACGGTGCTGTAGAGAGCGTGTTCGCACGCATTTGGTTGTGTCCCGTTTAGGGAACGCCCGGAGGAGTTGGTTTTTGTTCTTGCCATGTGCGGCTGAGTTTTTCTGTCTTTAATTTATTTTTTTTTTCCTTTACGTGTCGTCGACTTCTTTGTCTGACTCTCCACCAGGCGTGGACCTATCGCGTTGCCACCGCTCGAACCTAAATCTTATTTTTTTAACGCAATTTTCGTTAAGAACGGAGTTGGGTAATTTTAATCTTATTTATTTATTTTTATTCCCTACCCCTCTCCGTGACAATCTCTCCGTGTGTTTCGGACCGTTTCTGTGTCTTCACTTTTGTGTATTACGGAAGTGAAAGGCCATTCCCTGGTGATCTGTGCGATGTGCGGTGAACAAACCCTAGCGTTTGGTTTTGGAAAGAATTGTATATAATATATAAACTGATGTGGTGACTTTCTATGTCTTAGTAATATGACAGCTAATAGCTAGTCATGCTAGTTTACAGTGAAAGTTTTATAGATCGAAACAATACAACGTCTGTGCCTCTTGGATATTGAAGGTCTACTAGGCCTGCTGATTTGGTTAGATATGTTTCTCGCGGTTTCCCGCTCTTATCAAAACATAAATAACTATTCGATACCACAAAATACGTTTATAATTGATTACAAAATGCACACAAAAATTCAAGAAAACGTTTTCACAATTCATAGAAACGCACGGGTCGCTGACTGTCTTGCAAAACGAAGACGTCTTTTTCCGATATTGAGGCTTAAATATATAGAACATACAAACAAAATACACACCTTCTCGACTTAATTTTCGGTTAGACAACTATCATATCTACATTTTAACAAAAAATAAAAAAATAAAAAATTTTTTTTTAGAAAATTTATTTTAAAATTGGTACTTTTTGGTTTTCGCATAAAATTAACGTAAACGTCCCGCAAAGGATATTTCATACAGCTGAGTCATTTTGTAATATATATAAAGAGCGTGTTTCGAGCTCTCCGTAGACATAAAAAATAATGATGTAACCCAAGTAGATCGCCAGTATTTAATTGTCAAATTTCGTCAACAATTGACCGAGGGGGCGTTTTTGACATTTTTACAGAAAAAAGCAAAACGCCTAAAACTATTTCATGGTATTAGAGCGTTTTAAATGTGCTCACAGAGTGCTCGAAAAAGTTAATATAATGTGGACTGAAAATCCACGGCGGGAGATCGAGCGAAACATCCGACCCACGACGGATGTGAAAAACACTGCTTTCCGCCGCGGCCTCTTTTAAAATTCGTAAGTCGAGAACAAAAATCCGACGAACTTGCGGTTTGTGGCTACTGCGTTTTTAGAGACGACGCCATAACGTATATTTTTTTCAACGAAATTAAAAGTTCGACCCTTTTTGCCTGCACGATTTGAGATGAAAACATATATATATATATCTATATATATATATATATATATATATTTATACATACAGGGTGTTTCAGCGAACGCAGGCCAAATCGCTCCTGCGAAAACTACTCATCGCAACGAAAAAAGGCTTGTCGGCGTTGTGGTCCTGGGCCAGGAGCCCATTTAGCAAAATTATTAAAGTCCGGGATAATTAAGTTGTTAATTATTTTTGCGTAATTAACTTTTTTAATATTGTGTTTATGGGCATGGTTTAAATTAGAACATTGCTCAGCATCGTCGAAAAACACTAAATCAACAAATTGCAGATCGATAGAAGGCACGCGAAGCATTTTACGGCTTTCTGAAAAACCGTACAAATTCGACGGGTTTTTAAGTTTCGGTTTGTTATCGGAGCGCATCTAGCCCCGGCGGCACCGCGCCCCTGTGGAGAGATAGTGCAACCAGCCTCTGCTGCGTCGCGCGATGACAGCGCAGCAGAGGCTGGTTGGCACTATCTCTCCACGGGGCGCGGTACCGCCGGGGCCGAGATGCGCTCCGATAGCAAACCGAAACTTAAAAACCCGTCGAATTTGTGCGGTTTTTCAGAAAGCCGTAAAATACTTCGCTGCTTCTGTCGTTCTGCGATTTGTTGATTTAGTGCTTTCGACGATGCTGAGCAATTTTCTACTTAAACCATGCCCTTAAACACAATATTAAAAAGTTAGTTACGCAAAATAATTACAACTTAATTATCTCGGACTTAATAATTTTCTGAGGCCCCTGGACCAGGACCAAAACGCCACAAGCCTTTTCTCGTTGCGATGAGTAGTTTTCGCAGGAGCGATTTGGCCTGTCGATTCTCTGAAACACCCTGTATATATAACTAAAAGGGCCGTACTAAAGGGGCCGCAGGTACGCACAGTCGAGTTCCTTATCACCGATTGTCCATAATCCTTCCCAGGATGTAGTTAGATGCATGCAGTTCACAAAATACACTTTTGTGCGTGCATTCCCATTCATTTGATTAGTTCATTGGCTAAATGCTGCATGACAACTCCAAGCGGCAGCTGTCAACAACTCTACGAGTTCATTTTAGTGCTGAAGATAGACATCAGGAAGAGCAACATCACTTCTCCGGACATTCTTTCTGGCAGTTATATAGGTCACCGGGTTGACTATCTAATAACTGCGGAATGTGAGATACTGTTCTAAAGAAGGCATGCAGTACCACCTTGGTTTAAATTAACATAGTTTTTGCGCACCCCCAAAGGTCGTGCTAAGCTTTTTCTTTTAATTGCACGAACGTCAGCCATTTGGGACAGCATAGATGTAGGTCAAAGCTTTTCTAGTTTACCTCTGACGGTAGTAAAAACAAACTATTTCATCATTCGTCACTTTCGATCTCACGAGAAAGTTTCGGCGAGTAGTTTCGACACGAACGATTTGTCCTCCAACGCTCCGCCAACGCCACTGGTCATGCGCGCGCAAATAATTGGGTTCTTTCGGAATGTGCTTCGCGTTCGTTTCTCCCACTCCGGGCGCCAGAGTCGTCACCCCAATGCAGCCAATACCGTTGACGACTCGGGGAAAATGCAAGATAGCAGTCGGTTGGGCGACTGACTCCGCCGACCCAGCCGAGAGTTAGGTGGAGGACAGCAGGAGGCGACTTGCCATCCTGCTACAATTTGCTTCATTTGAGAGGTCTAACCATATCGTTTCTAGGACTGCTCACATTGGTAAGCAATCGTGAACGCTGTGAACTAGATATGTGTGTAAATTTTAGTGATCCGGACTAACTAGTTGCCGTGCAGACCTTAAAAAGATGAACTGATTTAGTTAGCCGGCACAAAACGTAAACAATCGTTCAGGTTCAAGACGGAGACACATCGCCTATATATACGTTCCTTCAGGCACTTATAATTCTAGCTAACTTGCATCGGAGCTCCCGAAATTTCGACGGGTAAAGGTTGCTCCGGCCGTCTTGTTTACATAAGTTGTACGCTGCGAAACGCGAGAAATGAATTTGCACGCTGCAGGACGTTTCAGACATTCAATAGAATATAGCGCTGCCGGTAAAACGCAATCATCAGCATCGCCTACATATTGTTGCGTCAGTTTATTGTTCACGAAAACAAGTTAAGTTCAACGTACAACTTTACGAAACAAATCAGCTGCACCGTTCAAGATTTTGGAACCACTTGGTCCAGATTTGTAGCCCTCCAAAAGCGCCCCTAATGGAGCGCGCATCTTCCTTTGGCAGATGCCAGTTGGTCATCTTCCATCTCCAGTTGGTCATCTTCCGTTCACAGGTTTTTGGCAGCGCAAGCTCCGTGGAGCGCTTCCGACCGCACTGCAGCCACTCCGTCAAGTTCGGGAGGTCTTCCCGGAAGTCCACAAGAGCGTGTCACTCCGGATGCAAATCCCAGACCGAGCATCTCCGGTCGGGTCCAGTCGGTCGGTTATTTACCCGGGCGGTGACGGGCAGTGTGTGCGGTGCGTGCATTGCGTCCCGTACGCGGTTATCTCGCGTGGTTCAGGCGGTGCAGAGGCGGGACTGGAGCGTGGCCAATCGTAAGTGCTGTCATTCGCGATCCCGAGAGAAAGAACGAGAAAGAGCACGAACAGAAATTCCGAAGAATGAAGCAGACGCAAGGTTTCGCGATATATAAGCGATCTGAGCTCTGCCGCTGACAGTCACGGCGTCCACTTGCCGTTCAGGGGCGGCGAACGCGTATCTATTATTCCCTGTTTGTTCATGGGATCCGTGGTTCGGCGCTCGACCTATGTCGGGTATTTCTTTTGCTGGTGGACAGCAACAGTATTCATTGGTGATCGGAGATTTTATTCAGCTCATCAAATTTGAGCTGAGAAAAGTTCAAGCAGTGGCATTTTTTACGAGAAAACGTTTCCGGCGGGTCGCTCCAAGAAAAGCCACCCCATCTTCCAATCGTCGATTTGGAGTGAGTGCCACGAAGCGGTTTTTCGCCTCCTCGCCGATTTCGGAATGCGATCCCGATTTCTCAATGGAACTAACCATTAAGTGCAGACCGCATGGCGCGTTTTTGCTCGCGATTCAGGCGCGTCGGCGTCAAACTGACGTTATTTCCTGCGCTCGGGCGCGCGTTTCGCGGGAGCGTTGGTTTCTAGCCGACCCTGAACGACGCGCGAAGCGTGAAGCGGCTCTCAACCAATGAGGGTCGGTCGGACTATCACGCATCCTGCACAGTACGCTGTTTCGTATTAAGCACATTTCAAAGTGTTCAAAAGCATTTTTATTTTCCATATAAAAATTGAAAAGGTGTTTCTTTTCAGAATCAGAGCCAGAATCAGAATCAGTTTATTTCCTCTGTATGTACAGACGACAGGGGCATGGGCAAAAAGCCAACACATGTTGGCTTGGCTGGGCCCCACCCCGTTTTCTTGGCAGAAGCGGATAAGCAAATTATAAGAAAATGTAAACAAAATCGATAATTATATAGCAGGAAGACGAGTAATAAAAAACAAAAAAAAGCATGTAGACACTTGTAACCGGGAAAAAGAACACTGATATCATAAGGCACTATACAAAAATAAGTGAGCTACAAAAATTTATTTTTTATGGACCGAGGAGTTAGTGTTTCTATGGTGAAGTTGTTGCTCCTTAGATTGTTCTATATTGATGGGAGGTGGTGTCTCAACATCTGCGTTCCATAGTTTGTTCTGCTGTATGGTGCCTTCCAGGCATCCTCATTACGAGTAGAATAAAAATTTATACTTCTAGCTGGACCAAGGATCTCTTGAAATAAAGGATTGTTCAGTTTAATGCCCGCTGTGTATCTTAAAATTATTGTGTAGTCAAACGGGTTTGACACGCAAACCCGTTTTATTAACTTATTTGTTCATTTAATTCTCATATTGTAGTATTTGCGTCAACATTTACATCGCGTGTTGAGAATTCTGTTATCTGGCAACGCTGATAAGGCGCAGCCGGCGGTGCTTGGCTTTGTCTGCATGCGGGTGCCCCCGCGTCAGCTTCCGCGCGAGCGTTCACAGCGCATCCCGTTTTCGCGTGCAGAAAAACGCGCCATGCGGTCTGCGCTTTATTCTTCTATTTCTTCGAGTACTCCACTTTCTTCGATGCTCTCCTGTCCCTCGTGACTGATGCCCGCGAGTACGTCTTCCTTGCTTTCAGAGACGCCATCATCTTCGCTTTCGGAGGCTGTAACGCTCTTTTCCGAAAATTCGCCATCGCTGCTAAAGGGATGCTGAATCGAAATTGAGATTTCACAAAATAAGGTGGACAGAAGCGTTGAACGGGACGCTACAAACTCTAAAACGTCACTCATACATTGATATGTCAGATGTGTGACGGTATTTTTGGAAAATAACGGCGCGATCAAGCGAGGAATTTGACGTCACGATCCTCCGGGATCAATTGAGAATGAGGGGGAAGCGGCCTTGCTCTTTTCTCCTCCTCGCTTCGATTCACCTGCTCGAGGCAAGCTCGAGGAGACAAAACAAAGCAGGAATGAGAATCGCGACGTGACATGCCTCGTCGGCGTCGTCGGCCTTGTTCAATCAAGCACTTTTCCGAAAATATGGACATCCGTTAGGGGGATCGGTGGCCGAGTGGGCTAGCGCACACCAGCTCGGAGCATGTGGGCGAAAGCTCGCGCTGCAGAACCCAGGGATCCTGGGCTCAATCCCCACCCCTGCCCGTTTCGATCTGGATGAGCATCATACCGGCGTGCGGTCGTGTATCACTACTGCGTGGTGTACGTTAAAGACCCCAGGCTAGCGGTCTGTACCGCACTGGCTAAATGCTGATCTACAGTGGGTAACAATGTCGCCATGTTCCTGGCAGACTAAACTCCTGCTGTATAAACAACTGACGACTAATTTGTTTTTTTTTTTTGTTTTGGACATCCGTTACATATATCGCCGTATGAGTGATGTTTTCGGGTTTGGCAGCGTCCACCTATCGCTCCAGCCTTGTTTTGTGGGCTCACGATTTTGGTTCAGCATCCCAGTAAGAGGATATAACAGTAATATTTTAACTTAGAATCAAGCTATTTACGAATCTAGATGGCGCCACCGCACTCGCTTGGCAAAATTCGCTTTGGAAGCCAATGCATTGTGACATGCCATTTTGCGCTTTCGCCAAGACCTCCTTTGGATGAAAGAACCCCAATTTAACTTACGCTTGTGTTTGCTATTCTGATGGTGTGTCGACTCACTATGCTCGGAGTAAACTTTGAATGGGAATTCAGAAGAAGTGAAGACGGTGTATGCATGTCCTTAACCGGTGCTCGAGGTGGATGTGCACCCGGTGGCAATAGCTTGCTTTCTTGTAACAGAAAGCTGTCTCCGAGCGGAGCCCGTTCAATAAAAACTTCAGGGTCACAAAGCTCGTCACACACAAAGATTCTTTCATGTGACTCACATTGCCGCGAGAGTTGGCTTTTCTCACAAACCCGCAGATCCGTATATCTTCCGTGACGTACGTTTTCGTTCAACTGGCGAGAAATCCCTATCGCCCACAGGCGCCGAACAACAGCGCAGAGAGTAGCGCGGAGACAAGCCGTGATTCATGTTCATATGTGTGATGTCGCGGCAAAGATTATCCGCCGCGACTAACATGTCTGATGGTCTCTAAAAAGCACAGCGGAGGCTTGAGGTATTGCACTCTAATATAAACACGGTCAAAGTTTCACAGTCTGATATCGTTCTTATATCCAGTCACGATGCAAAACTTACCAGAAAAACTTCCCTGCCGTTCCTTTCATTTCTGTCATGGACATCAAAGTGTAGCTCGACGTGGCTAGGTCAGAACCAGCCGAGAAGCGTTGTCCATCTTTTGGGCGAATTTCGCGCTCCCGGCAGTAGTCCCCCAATCGGCGAGATAACATCATTTTACTGCTATTGTTTTCTATGTAGTGGCTATTAAGCCATGTAGGCTACCAAAGGCGCCGGTGTGGTTGGCTTTCCGAGATTAGCCGAACTGTGATTATTCATGATCTTATTACCTGAAATAAGAGTAATGTCCGGTTGTGAATATTGACTGTGATGTTTAACCTTCAAACGCGACGTACACATGTGTACGTAGCGTGATGACTCCGAGCTTCTATCATACACAATCAAACTGGTCATTGTCGAGTCGAACACGCACCATCGAATTTGTCGTTCGCAACTGATATTCCTGACCCTGACGTCAAGGGTAGGAACTAAACAGCGTCGCTGAATGCGCGTCCAAACAACGAGCCCGAGCACGAACCTCTCGCTTGAAAGTCGTCGAGACAGGGGGACGGGCATTTAGGGGTAATGGGGGAAGAGGAGGCGTTCGCTCTAAGCCCCAGACCATAGCCTCATAACATAGTGCATATTTCAGAAAGGTATAATAATAAAATTCTGTGGAAGGGATATCCCCTTTCTTCACTATTATCAGCCCTCCCCCTCCCCTCTCTACCGAACATTTTCTACGGAACTTTCTGACCCCTATTTAGTGTGTATGCCTACGTGTATGTTAGTCGTACCCATTTTGTTTTGGCTTTTTTTTACGTGAGGGCCATGAGTGCGTGAGGGGTATGAGGGCCGTGATGGCGCTGAGTGCGTGAGGGGTGTGAGGGGCGTGAGGGCGATGAGTGAGTGGGGGGCGTGAGGGTGGTGAGTGGCGTGAGGCCCATGAGTGCGTGAGGGGCGTGAGGTTCAGTGAGGGGGAGTGAAGGGTGGAAGGTGAGTGTTGAATGTGAGCATGAGGGTGAGTGAGGGTCTGAAGGTGAGTGTAGCTGTGAGGGTGAGGGTGGAGTGAGGGGCTTAGGTAAGTGTGGCTGTGAGGGTGAGGATGAGTGAGTGCGACCTAAAATGCCGACCTCTGCCTCTGGGTGACCCCGGTAGCGTTGTTGACAGCGGCGGAAGATGAGCTTTAAAACTGCGTATACCGCGCATGGCTTCACAATATCACAAAATTCAATCTTCGCCTCGGCTCCACAATATCTGAAAATTCGATCTTCGCCTCGATTCCGAAGCGAAGAATTTGGCCTGAAATAACTCCTTTCCAAAGTTGTAAAATGTCACTTTTTCGTCAGCAATAACTCCCACAAACGACAATCTTGAAACGAGAAAGTTCCGAGTATTCACAGCCCTCCAAGGGACAATCTAGACAGCATTGACTTTAACACGGTGCAGGGATGTAGGGATACGTTGGCGTGACGTCATCAGTGCAGGCGTTCAATCGGCTGGCTCTACGGTTTTGCTCGCGCGAGGCTCCGATGAAGTTCGCTACGACGTTGTGTTTCACAATTTCCCTGGAATTTGTGACCAAGAGAGTTTGGATGATTGACATCTCGTCCCGCGTGACACCATCGTCGCGAGAGTCCAATCAGCACGTTCTGCGACCTTCGGCCCCAACTTTGTGTTTGACGAGTTTAGCGACCCTGGTCGGTGCTATTCTCAACGTTCACGCATGTTTCGCCGTTTTACTTGATAACAAGAGCTATCACCAGGGGCGTTCAGGGCTGTGGGGTTTGCACGCTTTGCTAAACATTCATAACCATACATCGACGTGCGGTTGTGTTAGTAAAGGCTAGGAATTATACTTCACTGGCCAAAAACAAGAGCTATCACCAGGGGCGTTCAGGGCTGTGGGGTTTGCACGCTTTGCTAAACATTCATAACCATACATCGACGTGCGGTTGTGTTAGTAAAGGCTAGGAATTATACTTCACTGGCCAAATTGCTTACTTAACAGTTGAACTGGTGCAACCGTATCCCAAGCTCAGGCCAAGCTAATGGGGCCGAAGAAAAATTGCTTTCTCATCCCCAACTTTCTTGGACATCAATGCCTCGGCGCATGCAGTAAAATTTGAATTTCAACCAAACAACAACAAACATACCAATGTTCACCGGGAGTATTTTAGATCACACTCATAAAATATAAATGAGCAGCATTTAAGTAATAAAACTTTTGAACACGTCTCGTTTTTATTCCACGGCTCTATACATATTTTTATTTTTTTTTGCATTTAATTTTGTGGTTTACGTGCACAAAATTGTCAATTAATGCTTTTCTTTTTTTAAGATCTTAATGTTTCCAATGACTACAATTTCCCAGATATCATTGAATGCAAATCAATGAGGAGTTTGATATATCAAAAACTTTTATTCCACGGAACGCTCCAAAAAGTTGGCCATGCGTTTAAAACAATTCCTGTAAGCGATGTCCTTTTCTTTCCTTAGCTCTAATTGCCCACGATCCCTTACCTAGACTTTAGGTTCATTTTGGGGAGAAACTTTCGAAGCCTCTCCGTACGGTTGCAAGCTAATGTAAACCAGCTACTCATTGTCGTTAAGGAGTTCCGTCGAAATGCAGATAAGCGTTGACTTAAACTTTGTCCGATCCGAATCGGAAGCAGTCCTCGAATTCACGTTCGAATGAAACCACGAACAATCTGCGGCATGCGGTAATTTACTAGTAAGCTTTTGTAGCCAAATAGAGTAATTGTAGTGAACAATTTACTTACGACCGCGGTAACCGGGGCCAAGACAGTCGCCTCAAGCACCATCAACCAAGACGAAACACTACAAGACTACACTTTGGAAAGACATATCCACATTGGCGTGGAATTGAGTTGCTAGATAAGGGTGCGCTTACAATATTTCGAAAATTTTATTGATAGACAGCCTACACAGATTCACAAGTTACATTATCAAATATGAATTCGAGTTCCTGCAAATTTAAGGTAACGCTGAACAGAGCGGCGAGTGAATATTGCTTGTGCCATACTGACGTGTAAATTCTGTAGATTAGTATCGGGGCAGCGCAAGAATATGGGCTTGAATGGACATGAGTACGCCGTCATAATAAACTTTGACAACCTTTAGAATTACGTGGAAATTTTTTATATTTCAAATGAATAGTGCTCTTAAATTTTCTTTGACCTTACAAATGAAATCTATACAGTTTATGAACAATTAATGGCGTTTCTTATTTGCTGAGGCGTCTTTTAAGGCGATTTGTATTTCATTAATCTACTACAGTTAGTGGGTTTTATGCAGAGCGTAGGATATATGGGAGCATGTTTTGCGATATATTTATTTTCATCGTGCGAGTGATAGGTATTAATCAACATTAACATACCTTAACGTCCTAGCACATCCCTTCTCGTGTTGCGGCATAGGTTAACAGTGAATTTTAGTTGATTTTAAGTAGCAAGCGCGTGAAGCTATGGTGTCGACGATAACCAAGAAGTAAGAGTACATGGTCGTAGCAAAAGATCCTTTTTCGGAGCTTCTTTACGCTGCCGACTTCAAACTTTTAACTTTTGTTATTTCTTAAAACGTTTACGCGAAGGTGGCGGAGCGCCTACTCTACAAATTATAATTGTATTAATGTATATATATAATGGCATTGCTCTGAGCTTTCTATAGAGCTAAATAAAGAAAATGTACCTTAACTACAGACAAGATAAGGACCTCTCAAAGTTGACCAAAAATCGCCCTAAAAGACGAGTTTCACAGTTGTTTTAACAAATATAAAATTCCTAAAAATATATGATTGCATCCAGGTATCTTTATGGTAATTATTAAATAAGGAGAAAGAGCTAAGATGGTGAAATAAAAACAGTAGCGGCAGCAGAAGGTGGCAAACACGCGACCTGCAACGGCAGGCAAAAATACTAGTTTCTGCTAGTGACGCTTCTACGATTTGTAACTCGAGAACCAAACATCTGGGGAACATGCGGTTTGCGCCCTCCTTCATTTGAGAAATGCCCTCAAAACATAGATTTTGTTTCGTGAAAATTAAAAATTAGACCCTTTTAGCCTGCCCGATTTGATTTGAAACCACAAAAATATATTTATATAAAATTTGAATTTATGCCTTTTTATTTGATTTAAATATTATGGTCTGTTGCAGATAAAGAAGACCGGGGCAAACTTCAGTAACAAGGTCCTCCACTTTTTTAACTTTAGCAGAGCAAATGCTCGAGAGGATGCAACTCGAGTGTTCGCTCCGCTGATGTGAAAAGAGAGGAATGCTTTGCAAGAGGAGCTTGTACTGATTTTCATAATATGCAACAAACTATATATATTATATTAAAATATTCAGTTTTATAACTCTCCGCGTCTTATACCAGTTCTCCCACATCAACATATACACACTTTCATCCTCCGTCGCATTGAAGCTGCCATGTATATACACCATTTAACCCTCCGTCGCATTGAAGCTGCCATGTTGCAATCAAGTGACGCGGTCGCCATTAGGTGGCTGGAAATCGTCGTTCCGCTACAGTCTATGGAACACGAAGTAGTGTCTTCACAGGCGCCGCTCAGCATGCGAACGCAGGAGACCATTCACATGTAGACACCAGGCACGGCTCTGCTGCAGTCGTTATAAATGTAGGAAGTTGCAGTTGACCAGGTTTGGTAAAGAGTCGAGAGTGCGTCAGACGTTCGCCACCGTTCCCAACAATGCTCTTTGTGTTCTGTTTAGCTTGCGCGTCGGTTGCGTCTGCGAACAGACAATAATTTGCTAGCTCCGTGTGCTCAATTGGAATGCGTATCGAGTTTGATATTTATTTTTTTAACATTATAGGGCTATGCAAATGATAGGTGCGAAATGGTAACGTCAACATGACGTACGAGAGGCACATGCAGAGCAGCTGCAACGCGTTTGGCTGCTGAATAGACTACAGGATCCTGAAGGGTTAGAAGAAGGCGTATAGCTTCGGCGTTTTCACGAGAAACGTTAAAAGAGATATCTGTCAAAGGAGTTTGAATTGACAAGACAAACGCCTTGAAGAACCAAGCACTCACTGTGAGCTGTCTTTCGAGCACCGCTTCATTCTTCGTAAGTTCACAACCCGATCAACCGAGCGACACGCGTACATTTTGCATTCTCACGCATATCACTGCGCACGCGCACAACACTACACTAAATGCGCTGGTGTCGACACCTGTCGTGATCTACGTCATGCGCTTCACGCCACCCACTTCTGCCTCAACAGTGCACCGGCCCCATATCGTATTCTATTTGATTCGATGCGACGAGAAACTGAGGGAGAGAAGGACACAAGAGCGCGCGGACGTCAGAATATCCAGCTCTGGTTGAAATGGTTATCGGGTAGCAGTGTTGCCGAATGGGCACCCTCATTCCATCCCAACTCCATTCCGAGGAAATAGAGTCTCCGATATTTCCATTCCTTTAAAATCATAGGAATGGGGACGCGGGGCCCATTCCCACTTTTGGAACGGCTAAATCGTTCCATTCCATTCCGTTCCTCCAATTACTAAACATAAAAATTGGCTCTTGACAGATAAATTGTGCTGCCGGCAAAAAAGCGGCCTTAAGCTGGCATTATCAAACGCACACAGACAACTGCAAAAGTATGCTAAACGCGTTACCAAAGCACTGATTTTACTAAGCGGAGCGATGGTGCAACAAAGTGCTTATTGATATTACACTGCAGACATTGAGAAAGCTCCTTGATGTGTTGATGTTTGTTTAAGCATTGCCCTCTGTACACTGACAACGCCTACGCAATCGCCCGTTGCCAGCTATTCGCGACGTGTGCGTTTTAAAGTGTCGTTGTGATAGTCCTTCCAGGATTAACCCAGCGCTGACCATGACGTCAGAAAAGGATTTCTTCCCCATTGCCAGCTAATTGCGACGTGCGCGATCGAAACAGTCGCTTTGATCGTCCTTCCACGATTGGCCCAGTGCTGACCATGTCGCCAGAAAGGTATTTCTCCTCGACGGAAATAAGAGGAATGTAAGAAGTTCAATTTTGGCGGTGTTGGAATCGTTGGTTTCAAGCCCAATGAGTTCAGGCGTCTACCATGCTCATTACAAATGCCGTCGAACTTGTTCCCAAGGTAAGGACGTCACGAGAAGGAACCATACGAGGGCGCCACCAAGACATTTCGCCGCTAATAACTAGGGTGCCTACATGTCTGTCTGTCTCAGGGTGAAGACATTTATTGCTTTCCTGAATGTGCCAGCGCGTGACGCTCTAGTACAGTGTATTAGAATACTTGGGTAGTGTTGGGACCGGAGCGGCTCGGCAACGGGAGCTCGTGAGGGCGCGTGTATTGAAAGTTCGTGGCGGCGCTGTAGTCGAGTTATCCGGAAAAAAATCGCGCAGCCCGCCTTTGTTTATTTTCACTTTGAGCGGTGCACGTGTCGGTACCACGATTTTATACACTCCGTTTCAGCTTATGTTATACCGCAGCGAAGGCTAGAAACGCGAGCTCAAAGCGTTGGCAGCTGCCCTTGGTGCACGAGAGCTTGTGCCGTCGAGATGTGCCCTAGAGCAAGGAGCTCGCGCTTGTAGCCTTTCCTGCGGTTTGAGCACAAGGTGAAACAGAGTATAGTTCCGTGTGTTTTTCACTTCGAGCGGTGCGTGCGTCGGGACCACGACTTTATTGTTCCGTGTGTTCGATCGTAATATGCTTTGAATCTTGTGTTCTAATTTTGCGGATGGTGAACGCGTAAGGGTAGTGCCGAAATGCCGCCGGCGAAACAGCGACAGAACTCTTGCTCTGCACCTGGTTGCAAAACGGGCCTCATCCGAGTGAAAGGAGTGAAGATCGGCGTCCCTTTTCGGCGTTCCAAAGGACAGAGCCAAAAGAGATCTTTGGGAGAAGAATCTGCAGCGATCGGACAAGCGTCTTGAAGAAACAAGTGCTGTCTGCGAGCTGCACTTCGAGCCCCGCTTC
>JAZHYW010016232.1:0-54252 GCA_037355805.1 Ixodes ricinus
TGTCGGGAAGTTTACCCTTAGGAGGCGATTGGAAACGTGCTCTCTCACTAAATTATTTTTTTTAGTTCTTCGTTTGGCTTGTATTGATTCTTGTAATTAGTTGAACAGCCGGTGCGGAATAAACGTAGAATATATTTAAAGTATTAAAATTTTTTACTAGAAAAACTAGGTAAAAAAATTTCTATTTTGATCTATCGATTAAACCGTCAACGAGTATCGCGTTTTGTGAGGAAGGCAGTGGATGCTGACGTCAGTCTTGGCCATTATGGCACGCGTGTCTTTTAAAAGCGTCGCCACGTCCCCCTTTCCTATCGCTTTCATTATTTATTTATTTTGTTCCCGAGAGCTTTTGGCAGTTTACGAAGTCTTTTCCAAGCGACGCGGAGTCGTCTCGTCGTCTCTCCTGCTTATTTTGTTTTGCTTCTTGTTGTGGTTCCGAAAGCTTCTGACAGCTGGCGAAGGCTTTTCGAAGCGTCGCGGCGTCGCTTCGTCCTCTCTCTTGCCTCATCTGTTCGCCGCTTCCATTGTTGGTACCGAAACCTTTTGGCAGTTGGCCAACTCGAGTTTCTTCCACTATATATTAATCAACGCGCACAACGGACGCTCTTGAAATTTGAGCAAGCTTTCATAAGAACGGAATTCTGTATTTAAAAACATTTCTTCATTACTAGAATGCTTTACAAAGTAAAATGATCGACACAAGGCTGTTTCCTTTTTAGAGCATGGAGAATTGAGTGCCCGATCAGGGGACGTCAAGGGAAGCCGGAACTAAGCAACTCTGGGTCACCAGGAACACAACGTCCAACATGAACGTGGGTCAAGTCATTCCCCTTGTGTCTACCACGGTAAGCCTACATTTCTTTTATTTACGGGACTTTAGATGAGCTCTCGAGATACGGATGGCGCGTTCGGCTGGGCGTTTTGGAGAGCTTCGGGAGCGCTCTTTCCGGAGCATGCGCATTCGTTGCCTTTGGGTCATCGGGACCGACTGATTTGTCTTATTGGTGATAAATTGTATAGGTGGAACCGTCTTTGTGGAGCGGTTGGGTTATCCTGTAGTGACGACTTGCCTGAAAACGGCAGGGCTAACTTGAAATTTCTTCTTGCATTTTACAGAAACGCTAAAGAATGCACTCTCCTGCGGAGCACGAAGGCAGCCAATCACAGTGAAGAATTAAAATATCCCAGCAAATGACAAAACTAAGAATACAATTAGACCAAGAAAACGTGGTGTCCGCCGGGACATTGAGCATGACGTTTCACTTGCGTATTATCTCTGTGCACATTACTTTTTTTAACCTAGTTTTATTTTGAGCGTCCTACCATTCTTCGCCGTGATTGACTGTCTTCATGTTCTGCAGTAATGTGAACCCACGGAGATTTTTTTAAGGTGTGGTGTGCACGCGACCTTCTGACTCTTCCCCACGGAAACGCAATAGGCTTGCTTTCAAAAAGTATATAGAGACACTGACGCAACGCATGACAGAGTTGACTGGAAAATAGGGTCATGTGCTTCCACATCGAGTTCGTAACTTAAAGTAGAATCGTCTACCTCAGGTGGACAATTTCTGCCTAGGAGGCGAATACCTAAGGAGTCGGCTAAGGATTCGTCAGCAAACGAATCTCTGCTCAGAGTTTCGTTCCCTCAGTAAGGCTCGAATCTTAGAACGAATCCCTACTCAGTGATTTGTTCGGAGGAGGTGAATACTCACTGTTTAGGGTTTCAAGCTGAGTAGCGAATTACCTGTTCTGCTGGAAATTTGTTTAGATCAGGGCTCCATACCGACTTGTGACATCCTCAATAAGGTGGCACTGGTAGCTTGTTGCATACGCTTGGGACATAGCGAGAGCTTGTTCGTCTTCGGGTCACTTACCTTTATCTGCAGTGTACCGAAAAGTGCCGGTTAACAGTGCGACGAGGAACACTGTTGCTGTCGCCTGAAACCACCCCCAGATGCAAATATCCGATTAAATGTGCCAGAAACGCGAAACACTTTTCATCTGCTGCCGTAATAGGGGGTATTCACTGGACGCCATATTTGAGGGTGCTGTTTAGAGCGCATGCTCAGAACGAGCTCACATTAATATGCTGCCAAGACCTTAAATCTTGATGGTGCGGAGTACACGTTGCGAAAGAACTGCGGAACCTTGCCATCAGCACGTGCTCAGCAGTCGCGCACACAGCTATGGCCGCCAGTAAATACTCACTATAGGCCCCGTTCTAACGAGGAATGATAGCATGCTCCTCAAATTCACCACTTTGGGTCTGCACTCGTTAACAACAAAATCGGCACCGAAAGTTCGCGAAGCGCGCCCATTTGGACTTCCGCGACAAAAGCGCGGCGTTATTGTCGAACGGAAAGTCTGCCGGTTTGAAAAGCTAGTAATCATAAAAGTTTTGGCAACCTTTCCCAAGAATTATATGGTCAATTACTTTTTCTCTAAAGTAATGAAGTAATCTAATTGAATAATATTAACCAAGAGTAGTTGTAATTGTAATCGACTACTTTTTTTAGTAATGCACAAGACTGAAACGTATATACTACGATATGTTTGGTAGCTTAACTAGGAAAGCTGAGAAAAAAAGTAGTAATAATCGTACCCAAATCCAGACGACGTCTCGGCAAGCCATCGCCGCAACGAAAACACGCAATCTTTGTCTTTGAAAATCTCGCTTTTCTTGAAGGTTCCTACTTCACCTTAAGGATCCAGGATTAGAACAAAACGCCGTTTCATAAAACTGAGCAAAGCGTGAAGACCATAGTTGCTTTTGCTTTATTGTTGTTTTGGTTTGAATTTATTTGACTGAGTAGATCCAACTAAAGGCGCCATTCAAAAGCAGCATGTCATATCCTTTTATTGCTTAAAACAAAGGACGACGGAAAGCTTTTTGTGTTGCCGCCAACATTCTTAGGAGGAAGAATCTAAAATTTATTTTAATGGGGTAAGTGTAAGCAATACCAGCTGGTGAATGTGTGTGTTGTTTTGCCGACGTACACACTTCGGAAATATTTTGTTTTTTTGGTCGAAGTTATTTCAGTTTGGTACAAGCATATTTTGCGCGAGTTTGAATCTCAAACATTCAGAGAATAACGTTATTCTGCTTTTGCTGTATCATATCAGGACGAGATACGCTGAGAATGTTATTTTATAGCATCCCTGCCATGTAGGATTTGGGATTTTGAGTGGAGGTTGTTATGAAAAGCTATTTATATGTAACTTTAATAAATTTTACTGTCTGACGTAAAATTGGCTCGTCATTTAAAAGGCTCCTAACGTGTTTTTTTTAAATAAATAAACTGATTTCGATTGACAAAATGGCCTTGTTATTGGTGTTGTTTTAAATATTTTATCAAATTCGTGGTGTGTTTAAAACACACCTGGAAATTTTTACTTTTTATTATATCTGAGAAGTACTCAGGCAGATAACTAGCACACCTTAGCCTAGCGGGCAATTGTTATGGCGCTGAACTCTCAAGGCTATGACTCTACGCCTTCAATTGTTCCTTCTTCTTGCCATTATAGCCACTGGAAGCTTCAGAAACGCACGGCGGGGTTTATTCTATTAACGTTTCTTCTTCGTGATTAGTACTTTGATTTTGTTACGGGCTAGTTACGGAATCTTATAGGCATGCAGAGTGAGAACAATATTATGAGGACACACGCCTCGTGTTTCTTTCCAAGTGACACTCAACCTCAGGGACAAGTCAACCAATTCGAGCCCACTCGAAGGGTTTGAGGCTAGTCCTTCACCGGCGACCCTGCTAACCCTAACCTAGTGGTCTGTTGATTTAGGCGCAATTTCATAGCGAGTTCGTTTCACACGCACTGGCACCGTTCGAGTTCTCTTCCAGAATGCATCGCACTCGCAGAGTGTTGCACGGAGAACTGGACTCAAACGAACACGCCTAATGCACCGAGTGCAGAACCCTGATGCTGCCGCCATCTATGTTGTAGAAAAGGTACCAACCTCAAACCGAAACTTGCCCCTTTCTGTTCGGAGTGATGGGTGGGAATGCGAGAGTGCACCAACGTTTAGCTACAAACGTTGGTCGCTGCAACCTGTACTTTATATTTGCGATGACTTGAAGCAACTCGGCTGTCGTAGAGATAGTTACAGACGGCGTAAATTTCTGTAATCAGCTGTCTACAAAGAAGCTGGTTGCGATCGCTTTGCATCTTCAGTGTAAGCTTTGCGCTTACACTGAAGAAAACTGATGATGCTGTCCGAGCAGAAGCTTGATCCGTTTGAGCATGGTATTATGCGTGAACCAGCGAAAGGGTACGGCTTAAAACTAATCTGTTGGAACATCCAGCAAAACGTTTCGTGGGACTTTCGATTTCGATCGTCATTACAGGTGGATCAGATATTGGCCTTTGTGAGGGCGTCGAGAACGATAGTTTTCTCGAACAAAATACGACGGGGCAAGTTAGCTGACGTGAAATGTTAAACATGATGATGTTGCCCAAGCCTCGGGTAAAGTCACTCTGTTTAGCTTTCTTTGATGGCTATTGGGCAGTCAGAGGTTTCTGCTGGGAGAGTTTTGTCGTCAAATGTTAATTTTTTTACCCGCACACGGATGGCGATAAACATATCTCGGGGGCCGCTGATGCGGTTGTTCTGAGAATTTTTTGCACACTGGTATATTTCAGCGTCTGTACGGTAACAGAGCGACTTAAAATCTGGAAATAAAGCACGGTTTGTGAATTGCGTCCTTCATGAAATAGCAGACACTCACAATTCAAGCTCGCATTTGATTCCGTTGCCTGCGGGACGCGATTTCTATCAGAAAATCTACTTTTTTCCCTTTCGGTTCCGCTACACCTCGTAGCAGACGAACCCTCGTCGTCTGCTCCTGCTCCTCGCCGGAGCGAGGCATGACGGGATTCCATTTTGGCGCACTCCCGATTTTCTCGGTGCAGCGAGTGCATGCACGCGTGGGGTCCCAGCGCTGAAACGAACTCGGAGAGTGCAACCGTTCGTGGAGTGCCGGCTGAAACGAACCCGCTCCACGCTGCGAGTAGGCACGCGTGGGCACGAGTACCGTGAAACGAACTCGCTATCAGACACTACCATAGCCTCCTCTATGCGGAGGGCAAGTTCGTCTGCTTCTTGCGCAGGGGGTAGCGGTGACGTCAGAACGCCGAGCCCTGATTGGCTGATCGCGACCCTATCTGAGCGTCGTCTGCTCCTTTGCAACGTCGTCTGCTCGCAACGTCGTCTGCGTCTGTCTTACCTTTCCTGCGACTTTCGAAAGTGCAGAGGCCAGATTCACGAAACGACCTTACGCCAAAAATGTGCGTAAGAACAAATTCGTATTCACGAAACGAAATTATCGTAAGTTTTGCGCAGGTTACGACGAGAATCCTACGACAGCTCCGAAGCTGTCTTACGCACTCTTACGATCAAATCAGCATGGCCGACAGCGTCGCTCAGTTACTTGGTCGCGACGACCAACGGACATTTATTTTTGTACGTGCTCTTCTCACGCGTCCCGACTACAAGCACCAAGAAAAAAAGTAAAAAGTACTTGGAAATAAACCACGACGAACAAGAACGCTGGATCCACAAACACCCGGGAAATGCTCCAACGGCCACGATTCCACCGACTCCGACCAAGCGAGCTCGGCAGATAGGCCTAGCAGGCACTCCGACTCGAAGCAGCGGTGCTCCGACGGTCCTTGGCCAAGACCGTCTGCCGACGACCGGCTGGCGTGCTGAATGGAATATGCCCGCGCGACCCTTGTAAACAGTGTTGCAATCATTTTTTTTTTGCGCGCGCCGCTAAATTGAGTCCAGTAAGTCACTAAACAGTCGCTAGATTCGCCAGAAAGTCGCTAAAATATTCGCTGAATTCCAAAAGCTTATTAAACCCTTTTAAAGTAAGTAAACCTCAAATAATCATATCTCAGGTATCTTGAGAGGTTAAACTTACACTGAAAAACAACTAGGACGGATTTGTATTTGTCATGTTTTATTTGGGAAACGACTAGGCGGTAAGTACGAAAGTACGAATAAGAAACGAGTACGTGTTAATTTTAACACGGAAATAATGACTGCTTTGTCTTTAAGAACAGTTCAACGGAACAGTCTAGAAGAAGAAGAGTTCTTCCTCGATGGTGACTGCACTCAAGTCACCTAAATCTGCCGATGTCGACGGTTCGTTGCCAGCTTTATAGGCTTCAGCTGTGCCAATTCGCCGAATAACTTCTTCTGGAAGTTCGTAGTCGAAAGCGAAAGCCAAGAGCGCAGCCGCCAGCCAAGAGCGGCTGCTCTCTTGGCTGGCGGCTAGCAACGTTTGGCGGAGAGCACGTAGGTACGTGGGCGCGGGAGGGAGGGTCTGCAGTGTTGACAGTGTTGACATTTTTTTTTAGCGCGCCACTAAATTGAGCATTTATCCAAAGCAAACTCGGCTAGAGAAGCAAAAGGGTTTAGCCTGCTAGCATCTCTAAAATTGTTCAAAATAACAAGATTACGGTTGAACACCAAAGTCGCTAAAAAATGTCGCTAGCCGCTAAATTAAAAAAAAAAAAATCCGTCGCTAAATGCATAAAAAATCGCTAAGATGGCAACACTGCTTGTGAACCCTTCCCGTATTATACTTTGATCCCTGACCTCAATTTTAGATTAAGAGGTCAATCTCTTCCTCTTGTCATCTTCTTGTTTTCCGGGGAAGCGGTGACTCTCGCCGATGAAAAAGCGGTGAATCTCCGACAGACGCAGGAAAGGTAAAGCAGCCATCACTTCGACTAGCAGACGTAAAGCAGACGACGTTAACTGCGCCGACCCGCCGACGCCGTTAAAGGGTGAGGAGTCTCGCCGCACAAGAAAGGAGGGAAAAATAAATTGGGGGGGGGGGGGGCGAACTTGCGGACACTAACCACCCTCACTCTCGGGTCTTAGCAAACAAACCTCGGCGCCTCGGAACACCTCGCCAGTGAGTCCTTCGACTTCCCTCCTTGATGCGCGTCTGCTAGTTGTTAGACAAAAACAACGTACCGCTCGAGTTATATCGTCTGCCCTCTCTGAAAGGCGAAGTCGAGCTCGCTCGTAAAAACCTGCACTTCCAAAAGCCGCAGGAAAGGTAAGACAGACGCAGACGACGTTGCGAGCAGACGACGTTGCAAAGGAGCAGACGACGCTCAGATAGGGGGTCGCGATCAGCCAATCAGGGCTCGGCGTTCTGACGTCCCCGCTACCTCCTTTCTCATGCGCAGAAGACGAAAATGAGCCCACTTGCTAGGCGTATACTCGCAAAGCGTGGCAGTTCAACGACAGAGCCATAGAGCGCCCGGTCGCAGATTGGGAGCGCAAGGATCTGGTAGCACGGAGCATTTCTCGGGGAACCTGGTCATGAGCGCACAGCTTTTGCAGCGGCGAGTACCCGAAACAAGTTTTTCAAACCCGACGAGAAAAGAAGCAGTAGCGCAAGGAACGCAAGGACCACGAGCGGACATGCTACGCTCGGGACAAGTGTGTTGCGGCGCCTCGCCGCAGCGGGGCGCCCGTTACATGACTCTCCTCCCATCGGGTGTCTGCTGCTCTACCTTTTCACTTTCGGCGGCCGCGTGTCGTGGCGATCTGCCAGGCTTTGTCAGTATAGGGAGGAGGCTATGACACTATTAAATTCTCTTCTTTTCTCGTTTTTTTTCTTCTTTGCCTTTCATGGTGTAGGTATTTTCCCATAGACATTTAGAAAGCATTGAACCACATTTGAAACAAAAAAACAAACTGTAAACTATTTTGTTCGTACGCGCGCGGCATAACGAATGCGACTGGAATGTTTGTTTTATTTTGCGATATGTTTTTACGGCGCTGCCCGCTGCAGCAGTGTCAATCAACAATGCGCTTAGCTGTCGAAAATGATTTACGCCGCACGATTGCCGAAAGGCACGCATATTTGACGCGTACAAATAACGTGCTTACCGATGTACGTGACAAGACTCACACATAAAATTTATCCAGTGTCAACATTCGAACATCATACTTCATACGTACCACACGGTGCCCCGTGATCCGAAAATGATTTATTTGAGAAAGATTTCAAATAACACAGCAATACGGTGTCGACGACGACACCTTGACGATCGGATCGAATCAAAGAGGACCTCGTTTTGGGGTACGTTTTGGGGGAGAATTTTCTTTTCTTTCACAACACCAGCTCCAAGTCAAAGGAACAGACGCGACTGGTTCGCACCCTACCCCAACCCGAGCTGCTATTTTTGGCGATGACTGAGAAGGACTCTAAGCGGATTATCTCTGCGTCGGCGGGAGCTTAGCCTTCTGTATGCTAACAAAGCCTGGCAGATCGCCACGAAAAGCAGCCGCCGAAATGGTAAAGGTGGAGTGGCAGACAACGGATGAGAGGAGAGCCACGTGACTGGCGCCCCGCTGCGGCGAGACGCCGAAACACATTTCTTCCGTGCGAACAAGTGTGTTTCGGGTCATCGCCGCTGCAAAAGCTGCGCGCTGACGTCCAGGTTTCCCGAGAAATGGCTCTTTGATGCTCTGTGCTACCAGATCCTTGCGCTGCAAATCTGCGACCTTTATGGTTCTGGTCCTATTCTTTATGGTGCAATTTTTGCGGGGACACTCTCTTTATTGTCGCATATAAAAACAGATCGACAAGCGTGAATAAAAAAATAAAGGTTTATTTGGCGAACTTGTGCCTAGAAACCGAAGGACGGGTGAGCGTCGACGGCGGCAGCAGCGAGCGACGATGCGCCGGCGTGACAACTGGTTGTGAGTCGACAAAGCCGCGCTCGGCTCCTTGTCTACTACACTCGGCATCCCGAGCATTGGACATCGCATGTCCTTTAGCGTTGTAATTAAGAAACTCCGTTTGAGTCAACCATTTACTCACTCAGACATCTAACCAGAAGGCTATACATACAAGGCCAAAAGTACTACGTTCCAACTGTCACACACACATGGTCCTCGTCGTTTTACAAATCAGTCCCAGCTCGCGCAACAACACAACAGTACAACGGTGCTCCTTTTAGTGGCAGCACCGATTACAATCAGATGCACGTCACGCGCGATCAATACCGGAAAGCAAAAGCGCGTGGCGATACGGCACCGCGAATATAAGTTATGCCCTGATACAACACTTCCCCCCAAACAAGATTAAAACTTCTCGTACATAAGTCGATCCGGCTTGTGACTCGCACGAGTGCTACGCCTAGGTACGCCCGCCGGCAATATGAAGGTGAACACCTTACCTTTATTCTTGCCTGTTTTACGGCTCTCTAAAGCTATATTAACTCTCAACGTCTCAAATGGTACATGGCTTGGGGTCTAAACTTTGCGTTCTAGCCCTCTTCTGGAACAGAGCTTGTTCCAAAACTTGCAGGAGCGTCAAAAACAAGAAGAGGGCTGTTCACCTTCATATCGCTCACGGGTGCACTACAGGTGACGTTGTATCAACCGGTCCCGGTGATGAGGCCATTTGAGTACTGCGCGCCGACACTTGCTCTGCACTTACATCAACTACAGACTGTGTTCGACCAGGTTCGACATGACGCTCGTCTTGCAGCATGTCACTACCATGCGGCAATTCCATGTGACAATCGGACATTTTGGCTGAGTCATCAGGTGCCAAAAATGAACGTCGTAGATGATCTGCATGTACGAACCGTATTCGTCTGTCTACGAAGACTAAGTACGTCGTGGCCGATATCACTTCCGTGATTTTTCTGGCAGCCATTTCACAAGTTCACCACTCACCGTACGTACAAGTACGCGATCCCCTACGGAAAATACTCTCGCTGGGGCTCGGCTCTTGTTCGCGCTACACACCCCCTCTCAGACTTTGCTTTTAATAGTGCCTCCATGTTTGGCTTTATCAAAGACAGCCTTGTACGAAGTTTACGTTTCAAGAACAGTTCGGCAGGAGTCTTCCCCGTGAAGGTGTGGGGCGTCGTTCTGTACTCGAACAAAAAGTTGTCAACCCTGCGCTGAAGGGACCTTGGGCTTTTGTTTCGTTCATCCCCTAATAACTGCTTCGGCAGCGACAACTTTACCTTTTGAACTGCGCTTTCTGCTGAGCCGTTCGATTGTGGATGGTACGGAGGGGTAAGATTATGCATTACTCCGTTTGCCGACAAGAAATCCTCGAACTCGTTCGCTCGGAACTGTGGTCCGTTATTTTAAACAACCTCAGTTGGAATGCCATTGCGTGCAAACATTGACCGGATTGTTTCGACAGTTTTCTGTGCAATCGTCGATGCCATTATTATTACCTCTAGCTATTTAGAGTACGAGTCGACAGCAACTAGAAACATCTTGCCTTCCTTTTCAGCGAAGTCAAGATGCACCCTTTCCCAACCGTTTGTGCACCACTTCCAAGGTGTCAGGGTGTGGCTCGTTCAGCAGATCCTTCGCTTTGACAAATTTCACACTGTTTCACAGTCTGCTCGTGGCGACTGTTTATCTTAGGCCACCACACCATTGACCTTGCAAGTGCCTTAATTTTGGTCAACAATGACACTCCTTCACTTTCGAGAGACTTCGGAATCACCACTCGGTTAGCCCAAACTAGGCAACCGTCATTCACGGAAAGGTCAAATCGTCTTACGAAGAAAGGCTGGTATTTATCGACTACAGCCTGTGGCCAGCCACGCCATGTCATCTCGCGTACCACGCTCAGGATCGGGTCTTTCGTTGTTTCTCGCTCAATATCTTGCAGTTATCGGCAGTTCTTTGAGAGGCGAAAAGTAAAACATTTCCTCTGCCTCGTCCATGGTATCTGACAGTGGGAGGCGCGACAAGCCATCGGCGTTGCTGATCTTTTCTCCTGCTTTGTACAGAATACGAAACCAATAATTCGCTAGAAACAAGACCCAGCGATGCACTCGAACTGCAGCTACCGCACTTGTGTGATGTTTGACATCGACGATCACCGTGAGTGGCTGGTGATTAGTGATCACGTTGAAGTCGCGGCCATAGAGGTACTTATGGAATTTCTTAATTTCAAATGCAATGGTTAGGGCTTCTTTTTCAATATGCGCACAGTTACTCTCGGCAGGGGTCAAGGATTGTGACGTGAACGCAATTGGTCGTTCTACCCCGTCTACGATGTGCGACAGTACTGCACCTAAGCCGTAACCTGATGCATCACACATCAACTGAATTGGCTTCGTTACGTCATACAGTTCTAACACTGTGTCTTGGCTTAGCAACTGTTTACCTCGCTCGAAACTTTCGTCACATTGACTTGACCACTTCCATATGTTGCCCTTACGCAGCAAGTGGTGCAGGGGTTCTAGCACATTTGCTGGGCTAGGCGAAAATTTGGCATAAAAGTTTACCATGCCCAAAAATGCCTTTAGCTGTGTCACGTTGTTGGGTTTAGGCGCTTCTCGAATCGCCTCCACCTTGTCTGGTGTGGCATGTAGGCCATGCCTGTCTAGTTCGTGTCCCAGGTACTGGACGTTTTACTGCAAGAACTTGCATTTCGCCACATTTACGAGGATACCGTGCTCACCCAGCGCCGGAAGCACTTGTTCGGTTCGGCGGTAGCACTCTGCTGAGTCTTTGCCAGCGATCAGCACGTCGTCTAAGTAACAAGCTGTGCCAGGAATGTTTTGCAGGACTTGGTCCATTACAGCCTGAAACATAGCGGGCGCGCTTGCTACGCCATACGGTAATCGCCCGAACCTAAACAATCCCATGTGCGTATTAATCATGAGCAACTCTTGTGCCCGCTAGTCCAGTTCGAGCTGCAGGTAGGCATTTGATTGGTCTAAGACGGTGAACACGGTTCCTCCAACCAGGGACGCGAAGATATCCCTGGAAGTGGCAGCGGATAGTGGTCCTCTTCGATTGCCTGATTTACAGTGACTCTGTAATCCCCACATAGCCTTAGCTTTTTCTGTTTTTCTTGGGCACGATAACTAGTGGTGTAGCCCAAGCACTATGCCTGTCCCGATTCGTGACACCAGATTTTTACAAATCCGTTAGTCATTTTCCACTTGCTCGCGCAAGGCTTATGGTACGGGTCTCGCCTTACAGAAGACTGGATTCGCATTCTCTTTCGTTACAATGCTTCTTGTAAATCCTTTGATGGCACCGTAACCTGGCTCAAACATATCGCGGTACTGCTCTTTTAGTCGTTTTTCTGCATCCGCAGTTTCCATCTGCACGACTTCTTGCACATTCAGCACAACTTCGTGTTGAAACCGTTGAACGGCGTCATGCAGATTTATCGTGATTTTCGAAAGCCAGTCACGACCCAGGAGAGTCGGCATGCGTGCTCCTCTTTCATGTTTTGCAATCAGCAGGGGCAGGTGGTAATGTTGGTCACCGTAGCGTACCTCAACCTGAGCTACTCCTTGGCGCCAATAGAGGTACCATTGTACACTCCGAGATTAACGTTCTCGTCTCGGTACGTTAATTTAGGGAAGTTTTCACGGAAGTCTTTTCCTGACATAATCGTCACAGCCGCTCCTGTGTCTAATTCCATAGGAATTTCCTTTCCATTTACCTTTGCTTTTACCATTATGGGGGGCGGACCTCCATCTTTGTTCGCACGACAAATAGTTAGCAAATCTTTCTCAGATTGATTTTCGTGAACCTGGTGTACGACCTTTGTCTTACACATTTTCGCGATATGGCCTTGTTTTGAACACTTGTAACAGCTGCTTTTCAAAAAAGGACAACTTATTGGGGCATGATGTTCACCGCATCTGTGACACGCGCGAACAGTCTCTGTTTCCCGCTTCTTTGCTTGTCCCTTTTTCCAGGTTGACCACTCGCTGCCTGAAGTTTCTTGGCTTTGTCGTGTGCTGCTTGACTGACTTGGGTGCTTCTCGCTGCCAGTTAACGTCCAAGGCACCTGCGGTGGCAGCGTTAGGTAGCATTTCTCGCTTGTCCCTCTGCACTGCTTCCATGGTAGTGGCTATGTTGCGGACACGCTCCCAGGTGACCTCGTTGTCAGGAAGGGCAAGACGACGACATCGAATCGAGTCCGTCCGGAGGCCAGCAATCAGTCGATCACGGAGAACTTTTTCCAAGAAACTTACTAACGAGCACGTCATGTCGAGTCTCTTTAGCTCGATTATAAACTCTGCGATGCTTTCGCTCGTCTCCTGCTTTTGTCGATCGAAGCGATAGCGTTCAGTGACGATCGAACGTTTTGGCGCGTAATGCTGTTGTAGCACCGCCACAGCCTCTTCATACTTGACTTGGGTTGGCGTCTTCGGCAGTAGCAGATTACGCAGTGTTACGTAGGCCTTTTACACTAGGGCTGTTAACAAGACTTGCAACTTCTTGCTTGCGTCGATTCCATTTGCGTTTACAAACAGCTCGAACCGTTCAATGTAGACATCGATGTTGCCGTAGTCGGGGCAGAACTCTGGCAGCTTTCCTAGGATGGTAGTCATGATTGGCGTCTTGAGTTTATCCTCAACGCTCGTCGCCATTTGTTGTAATTAAGAAAACTCAGTTTGAGTCAACCATTTACTCACTCAGACATCCAACCAGAAGACTATACATACAAGGCCAAAAGCACTACCTTCCAACTGTCAGACACACACATCTTCCTCGTCGTCTTACACATCAGTCCCAGCTCGCGCAACAACACAACATTGCAACGGTGCGGCAGAACCGATTACAATCAGATGCGCGTCACGCGCGATCAATACAAGAAAGCAAAAGCGCGTGGCGATACGACATCGCGAATATAAGTCATGCCCTAATACAAAATTTAGTGAGCTAGGGCGAGACTTACTTGGCAAGGTCATTCTGGCCTCCTTATCTTTTACACTCAGAGTAAGAGTAAACTCAAACCTTCAAAAATACGAAGAAGCGTTCCTTCTGAGTCATGCACGCTTGCGGTCTTACGTAAAACTGAAGAATCAGTTTAGGATTTTTTCAGTTTAATGATTACAAGGTGGGTACGAAACACACACCCTATTCCAAGCCTGAAAAACAAAGCATCGGGTCTCGAACCGCTTATGTAAGAGTCAAAATAGTTTATATTTTATTACAATCTACGTTAACTGCAAAATAAAAAAGTGGGCTCAACGTTGCTTTGGTATCATGTTCGAAATAAATGCTTTTCTGGCTGTATTTTTTTGCATATCTTCATTCGTGTGGTGATTTTCGTCACAGTATCCCATATCGCACGAAAATGCAATTCGGTTTTATAAGCCTGATTAATTTTCTTAGCCCCGTCATGTTCCAAATAAAAACACAATCAAAAACCTATCATTTTGCAAACGATTACGTGTGCGTTCGTCATACTAGAGCACTATATAGCTCCTACGGAGCAGAGTAGCGCAATCCTTTGATCCGCTTGTTTTTCCGACAACATGGCCGACAGAGCAGCTCGCGCGCGAGTCACGTGGTACTCAGGGTTCCAGGAGGCGGCCCGCCCTATGGGAGAATACATGGAGATCGACGCAACACGGCTAATTAAAAATAAACGGCGAGTTCACACTTTTCAAAACTAGTCTGTCATGAAGTTGGTAAAGCACTAAACACTTTATCAAAGTTTTAATAATATCGGATGCGTGTGCAAATTTTGAGAAGGCAATTTCCAAGGCAATGGCGTTTGAAGCAGACGATTTTTGCACGCAGCGGTGATGGGCTCTTTGGGTTGGCCGGAGTGGGTCACGTGGACGCTGTGACGTCGCCGCGTCGTCTGCTGCTTGATGCCGCTCGTTCAATTTTTAAAAACAAATTACGTCCTTACTTGGCACATAACTCAGCGCAAATGATTCTAAAATGTTCCTTTATTATGTCAAAAACTATTGTCGTTCCGTACATCTCCCCAACATTGAAGAAACAACAATTTTCTCCCGTTCCCCATGCATTTCTGACCGGAGTTGGAACCTCCGGGCGTTCGCCGCTAGTCGCCGAGAGACGGCGTTCTAGATTGCGCTACTCTGCTCCGAAGGAGCTATATAGTGCTCTACGTCATACGTTCATCGTCTGCGACAGGCATCTTAAGACGTCTCGCGAGGACCGGAAGTTGTTGTCGTCTCAAATATTTCAGAAACAGCCGATTCTCGGCAAACCTTTGTCGTGATGGGTGTGAAGTCTAGGCTTCCATTATCTAATATTTTCAGACATTTCAATTCCACGTCCGATTTGTGATCAATCGTTCTTTCAGAGCGAGATCGTCCCATGTATTCGTCCATAACAACGCCCCTAGCAACGGTTTGTTTGGAGCTGTGACGTCACACTTACGGGGTCCAATAGGAGCGACCGGGGGCTCTAAACTCGTCAAACAGAAAGTTGACTTCGCGCTTTCTCGCTGGCGTCCAATTGGAGCGCTCCGCGAACTTTCGGCCCAAACTTAGTGTGTGACGAGTTTAGGGCCCCAGGTTAAAAGGAGTCTGGTCAGAAGAAAGTCGCTGGGAATGAGATAGATGAAACTTGTTTACCTTCTTTTGTGAACTAAACGGAAAATTTATACCCCCCCCAGCAACAACAAAAACAGCAAAAAAATAATGAGTAAAACTATACGCACTCCGGAGTGCATTTCGGACGAGATGGCTATACGCACTCCACTAAACTCGCATAAAACGAATGGTCACAGCGAGCTTTTTCAGCGATGGCTTAGCATAGCGGCTAAGGCGTCCGCTTTGTACGCAAGGGACGCGGGATCGATCCCCGGCAAGCAGTACTTTTTTTTTCTTTTTTTTTGTCGAGGATTATTGCGATGTTTACGACATTTCTTCTTGCGATAATTTTGTCGACGAAACTACGCAGAATTAAAAAGGACTTCCTTTCCGGGGGTGCGATCGAGGACAGCGGGGCTTGGGTTGCTGGCCGGACGCCGCGAAGCGGCGTGTACTGGTTACGTTTTGTAATTAGCAGCCAATACTGTCGCCGCGAAGCGGCGTGAACGCAGGCGGGGGCTGGGTTAACACGCTCCCCAGTGATACACGCGCCGTTCGAAAAGGGGGGCCCGACGGGCATGAGTTCTCGGCTAGGTGCGTATAGCCATCTCGTCCGAAATGCACTCCGGAGTGCGTATAGCTTTACTCAAAAATAATTATAATCTTGTTGCGATGCGTGGTTTCCCTACGGTTTGTCTTTACGTTCAAGTGTTAGTGTTCATCGAGTTTCAAAGCATTTATTAGTTTCGAAACGGCCGTCTTCACGGGTCAGTCTCAGGTACTCCCAGTATTGGGTTGTATGCGTACAAATACACTTTCCTGGAAAAAAGAAAGAAAGAAAAAGAACTGGTTAGATGTAAGCAGACGCGACTACGATACGTTGGAACCACGGTGGAAGAAACACATTTAGGAGATGACTCTGGCCGCTCTTCCCGCGGAGAGCGAGAGACCAGATCGTGTTCGGAGCTAGCCTCGAACCAGAAGTAGTTAGTTCCGCGCCGCCGCGGAGGGCGCTGATGTATGCGGTCCCTTCTCGGCGGCCACGGTGTCGGCGGCGTAGCGTGCTCGCCTTTTTTGCGGTGTGGTGGTGGTGTGGTTGCTGGCCTCGTGTTTTGCTTTGATGCTGTGTCAATCACAAGTGCCACCATCCTGCTCGAAGGTGAGCCTTAACACGAAGAAGAAGAAGTAGAAGAAGGAAGAGAACACAGATATACGGACTCTGGCGACTTGGTGGCAGCGTGGCAACAATGAGGCACAACAAGAAGCGGTAAGCGAGGGAATCCGGGACCACCGCTGGGAGAAACAACCGGAGCGGTCGGTTTGGTAGGAATTCCTTATTTGGGCGCCATCTATCCCCGTGCGAGTAAAGCGCGCTCGGTGCGCCGAACAATGTTTCCGCCGCGTCGGACAGAGAGTCATCAGCTAAATGTGTTCCTTCCAACCGTGGGTACAAGAAGAAGTCGTGAGCGAGGAAATGCGGGACCACCACTGGGAAAAACAACCGGAGTGGTCGGTTCGGGAGGGACCCGATACTCGGGTGCCATCTATCCCCGTGCGAGTAAAGCGCTCGGTGCGCCGAACATAATGTGGCCGCCGCGTCGGACAGAGATTCATCGCCTAAATGTTTCTTCCACCGTGGTTGGAACCAATCAAAGCACTTCCAAATGCGCATCGTCACAACGTTCGTCCTCTTTGTTTGTTTTTCTGTCGCCGACCAAGCAATTTACGCGCAGTAAATAAGCCGAGATTCTGCGAATGTATGGATTGATGCTAACGGCTGTACCCTCTAATAACAGGCGGTAGGCTGCGCCACCTAGACCTAAAAAATTTGATTTTTTTTCTCTGCGCGTGGTTAGGTTTAGCCTGTGACGGCAAGCGCACAAAGACGCCGAGCACCGTGACAAAGCACTTTTGGGCGATGCTTTGATTGGCTTTACCGGATAGCGTAGTGCCGGCCGCGCTCCGACTGTGTGTGAGACTAAGTGTGGTAATAGACGGAAGTCGGTTTTCACTTGAAGCGCTTGGTCTCCCCGTCCGAGTATTTCGTACTTTCCTCGAGTTACGTGTTTGCCCGCACGCTTTCTTAAAGGCAGCCGCTCATAATAAGGGTTTCGTATTTTCGATAAATACCGATAAACCCCGAAAAATAACCCCCGAGCTGCGGTTTTTATCAAAATCGGAGAAAACCTAAAAAAATAAATAGAAAAAAAAATACCCCGAATCGGAGGCTTCCATAACTGAGGAAAAACCAAAGTTCCTTCGGGGCAAAACTTTTTAGCTACAATTTTATTTCGAGTTTACCTCAAACACAGGCGCAATGAACAGTCCTCAAGGCTACTTCTTTCTTAGGAAACCAAACCCCTTATCTCATTTTCTTCTTTTCTCGGCACCGCGGTGAGCGTTTTCCACGTAACGAACATGTTCTCTGCAGTACGAGATATTTCGTTCCCGTTTTTTTTTCTTCTTCAGCATGAGGTCCGATAAACACCAATTTACTGTCCCACAAAAAAAGAAAAGAAAGAAAAAGAATGGACACTAAAAAACAATAAATTTGCGGAAGAAAATAAATCCCGGAAAAAATACCAACAATTTTGATGAAACATAAACCCCGAAAACACAGGACCCTAGTCCTAATTTAGAGGCTGCTTTTTCAATTACCGGGCAAAGAGAAAAAAAAATAATACGGAACAGCGAAAAACATTAGATTTAATATTTGCATGTCGAATGGCCGCCATAGCATTCAGTCGATATTTATCGGCGCGTGTGGAATCGCAGTACAAGTACGAAAAACTGAGTCTTCTTACCTGACGTCACGAGGAGGAAGTCCGAGACATTTGTCGGTCGTTCTGGGCAGGAGCCTACACTTTATCACTCTATTCAATACTCGGCAGCATTTGATGAAACATGGGAGCTCCGGTGGCAGCTGAAACGCCCAACGGACATTTCAAGAGAGTTATCAAGTTGCACGCTCCACAAAACGAGACGCGAAGCACACACACGCACACACACAAAAAAAAGGCCGTTGTTGTACAACACCGCCTAAAAGATTTCGAGGCCCGGGAACATCTTCCCCATTCCTTCACGAAACGTCATCACCGTCGGATGGCAGCAACTCGGCGATTGGACCCGAACCAGATGCGGAGCGGCCTTGGACGCGTTGGATTGGTCACGAGGTCCAGCCGAACGCCGACGCGTCACTCGCGTCCAATCCGCGTCTTCCTCTCGACCCCACGGTGATAACGTCGAAATTCTACGGTGCTTTCAGGCTTTGTTTATTTTATGGGTGGCGTTGGTCGGGAGCGCACAGTGTACGCTCTCAGAAGTGCCCGGATTCAGGATGGAAGAAGAAAGAGGTTCCTGAACCACGGAGCAAGTGTGAACCTTCGCCGTATGGACCCTTACAAAAAAATTGAGCGAGTCTGTATGCAACTTGTATACCGAACTGTTAATTCAGTGAATAGATTACTTATTGAGATTGCATCGCTCTTTCTATCGCGATTCTTCAGCTAGTTGGCCGACCACTCGGGATCGAGCGGCTATAGACTAAAGTGTCTGAGATGTAGAACTCCTGTAGACTTTTAATCTGGAAATTTCAGACCATTAGGCCTAGATTGTTTGTATCCAAAGTGACCGGCCCCGGCTGATGTCGGTCTCCGTGTCCACCGCAGCCATCTTTAGGTTGCACTCCAGAAGCATGTCATGTGGGAGAGCACGACGTAGGACCGGACAGAGCATTGCACAGAAGGAGTCCTGGCTCACCCCCAACGCCTGGAGTCCTCGTATACGAGCTTGTAGTTTGTCGTACAAATGTCTCAGGCCGTTAGTGTTGCGTGACGACGATACATGATGAATATCTATCAGGCCCTCCATGTGGTCTTCGATGAGCTCTTCCTGGCTTCGGAACGTCTTCCGCTGTTGGCCGATGGCGTCGGAGAGCACTGTGCGGTGTCCTGTTAAGCCGGCAATGGTAGCTGCTCCATCGCCACTCAGGTTGATTGCAGGTAGTTGAACCTTTCCGCCGAAAAAAGGTCCGAGAAAAATTCTTCCGTTGATCGTTGAGTTTCAGAAGTTTAAATTTGGGAGTTTGATTCTCGACTTCGCTGGCATTGGCGATCTGTTTGTGCTTCTGATCAGGATACTCTCGTTGGATGTATTGCCGCGTTCCGCACAGCATCTTAGCTGGCGCTTCAGCTTTGTCAGGTAGGTCACGATCTTGTCCTCATATTCGATGACGTGGGTGGATTCGAGGCCTTCGTCTTGCTCCGAAATGAGTGGCTCGATGGTGTCGTTGGCGGCGTTAAGTTGACCCTGAGCCAGGACCAGTCCTTCGATGAGAAGCTTTAGGTCATCGCTGTTGGGTTGCGCTGACTATAGCAATGTCTCAGTGTCGTTCACTAGCCGCATCACTTGTGACCGAATCCCCTTGCGCTTTTTCTTGTGAACTTCCATGCTGTCGTTCTAGTAGAAGGAATAATCACTCACTTTTTTTTAGGCGTTCGAAGTGTTCGCAGTGCTGTAATCCCGGGCTTTCAGCACCAACTTTTCTCTTGCAACTGTTGTCTCTTGATGGCAGATGAGGCGCTCCGTTGAGTACAACAACAAAGCACTTTTCTTTTATCTCCGCTGCGAACAGCTTTCGTTCAATAGTCAAAATGTCGTGCGCAGACACTCGCTTGCGTTCGCGTTCTGGCCTTCTCCTCATTGTCCTTCTTTTCCTCGCCTCCCTCTTCGAAAGAGGGAGGACCCCAACCGCCAGAGGCAACGGGGGAAGATGCCCCATATGTGCCTCCAAACCGGTTTCGACCAGGGAGGGTCACGCACGGCGCGGTAGAAGTCACCGTGTGAAAGGACGCTCTTGTCTCCACGAGGGAGTTCGTCCCAAATCTGGGATTCTCTGCTAAACGTTACAACACAGTGTTTTTTTTTCTTTTTAGCTGTGCAAAGTTTTTAAATTAAGGGGGAAATTAATACGGATACGAATGCGGTTTTCAATGCGCATTTATATGGCTTGACGGACACTAGATGGGAAAATAACCATCACTATTATCAGGCTAATCAACTAAACTTCTGTACTTAACTTTTTAATTACTGTAACTAGGATATATGTTTTTATTGCAAACTTTGAGGCGGTCGTACGCCAAGGCTTTCATCTTGTGTAGTTGGAATAACCAGCGCGTGTTCCGCAATATTTCTCCCTGAATTTCGCACTTTTATCCGACTAATGTAGCGAAGGTTTGCAGGAGGTGAAAGGCGGATTAAGTGAAAATTCGGGGGCATATATTTCGGAACACGGAAGGGACAAAATCTCAAAATAATAAAAAAATTAAAATAATCTATAATGGTCAAAATAATAGAATGAATGCACTTCAATAACGGCGTCCACCCTGGTCTTGTCCAAAGCAGGCATTCCGTCAAAATCTTTTGGACATTGCTCTTTACAGCGTGCAGTGGTTCTATATGGTCTCAATGTAAGCCTCAATCTTGTGAAATGTGTGTTCATTTGGATAAAAAGAACATCGTTCTACCCATTGTGTATTTATAATTTCCGTGTGACTAGGACCCTAGTCACACTACGCTAGTGTGACTAGGGTCCAAGAATGCTTTCGATTGCCTCGGCGGCCCTGTGCGTGGTTTTCATCATGCGCAAGCGTAGCGCTTTTCGCGTCCCAAATCGAGCTCCTTGAAACACGTTGTGTGTTACCATACCAGGCCATTCTCATGCACCAAGCAAAAGACGCGGTGTTCGCGCCGCAAGTATGATGACACAGTTACATGCGGACACGACTCAACACTTTAAAAGAAAAGGGTGTAGCCATTACACCCCTTGTCGCATATGTAAGACACCCCACAAAACTTCAGTTCGACATACAGCACACTATATGAGAGACTCGATGACGGTCCGATATAACATATTAAGCAAGTAAAGAACGTATCAAGGCCCTGAGAAAAAAAAATAAAACCTTGCGGTTTTGCAGTAGAAAAAACAAAAAATCCGAGGAAAAGCATGTTTCCGCTACAGCATCTGCGGACGGTCGTTTGTATGACGTATTGGAAGCGTGATCCCGGCTTAATGCTTTTCGTGTGAAATCGAGCTCTTAAACTGTTGGTGCACACGCATCTTTTAAAGTCGCGGTCACCCTGCTCGTACGTCATACAAAAAGACAGCCTGCAAACACGGGCCACCGCAATATATCCGTGGTTCGAATGCTACGGCGTGCCGAGTTTTCTCCTTGAACTCATTGCTATCCGGCATTCGAAGCACGGATCACGCGGTGACTCGTGGTCGAGCCTGTATGCAAACTTTTTTTTTTCTATGATGTATACAAGCATTGCGACCCCGGCTTTACGGTGTAGACGAGAGAACATCAATGGGAGATTTCACTCACCAAAGCAAAACCCCTTCCCTGGCTGCCGAGTTGGGCCCGGAATTCGCAGGTCAAGCCTTCTTCGTTCTTGGGTCGCGGCAAGCACATGTCCATGAAACATGCCTGTGGAACGAAGACGAACGTGCACAGGGATGTGAATGCGCGCTCGCACTGTCATAATCCTGGGGGAAAAATGTAAACAAAGAACGTTCAAACTGGTACTTTGTTCTAGAAGTTCAAGCGAGTTTTATGCCTTTCGTGTTCTCGACATATTTTACTAAAAAGCATCAAAAATGTAAAAAAAAAACACGAGCAAGTTTTTAAGTATATTTAAGTGGAAAAATAAAAACGAACAATGAGCGTTTCTTTTAGCCCTATTAGAAAATGATAGGTCGACTAAAAATAAATTTATACTGCAAAATTGAATGGAGAAAAATGCAATCAAATTGTCGCTGAAAAAAACTTAGTTTCAGCTTAAGTCCCGACGCAGCCGATGGTACAAGCGCGAGCATGTTGCCCTGAGCCATAGCCTCCTCTATACGCCTCGCAAGTGGGCTCAATTTCGTCTTCTGCGCATGAGAAAGGAGGTAGCGGTGACGTCAGTACGCCGAGCCCTGATTGGCTGATCGCGACCCCCTATCTGAGCGTCGTCTGCTCCTTTACAACGTCGTCTGCTGGCGACGTCGTCTGCGTCTGTCTTACCTTTCCTGCGACTTTCGGAAGTGCAGGTCTTTATGAGCGAGCTCGACTTCGCCTTTCAGATAGGGCAGACGAAATAACACGAGCGGTACGTTGTTTTTGTCTAACAACTAGCAGACGCGCATCAAGGAGGAAAGTCAAAGGACTCACTGGCGAGGTGTCCCGAAGCGCCGAGGTGTGTTTGCTAAGAACCGAGAGTGAGCGTGTTAGTGTCCGCAAGTTCCCTCCCAAATACGTTTTCCCTCCTTTCGTGTGCGGCGAGACTCCTCACTTGTTAACGGCGTCGGCGGGTTGGCGCAGTTAACGTCGTCTGCTTTACGTGTGCTAGTCAAAGCGATGGCTGCTTTACCTTTCCTGCGTCAGTCGGAGATTCACCGCTTTTCCCCCGGCGAGAGTCACCACTGCTTCGGAAAACAAGAAGACGACAAGAAGGAAGAGATTGACCTCTCTTAATCTAAAATTGAGGTCAGCGATCAAAGTATAGTAGGGAAGGATTCACAAGGGTCGCGCGGGCATATTCCATTCAGCACGCCAGCTGTTCGTGGGCGGACGGTCTTGGCCAAGGACCGTCAGAGCACCGCTCTGCCGAGTCGGAGTGCCTGCTAGGCCTATCTGCCGAGCTCGCTTGTGGTCGGTGGAATCGTGGCCGTTGGAGCTTTTCCCGGGTGTTTGTGGATCCAGCGTTCTTGTTCGTCGTGGTCTGTTTCAAGTACTTTTTACTTTTTTCTTGCTGCTTGAAGTCGGGACGCGTGAGAAGCGCACGTAGAAAAATAAACGTCCGTTGGTCGTCGCGACCAACAACTGAGCGACGCTGTCGGCCATGCTGATTTGATCGTAAGAAGTGCGTAAGACAGCTTCGGAGCTGTCGTAGGATTTCGTCGTAACCTGCGCAAAACTTACGAAAATTTCGTTTCGTGAATACGAATTTGTTCTTAAGTTTTGTCTTACGCACATTTTGGCGTAAGATCGTTTAGTGAATCTGGCCTTTGGCCTCTGCACTTTCGAAAGTCGCAGGAAAGGTAAGACAGACGCAGACGACGTTGCGAGCAGACGACGTTGTAAAGGAGCAGACGACGCTCAGATAGAGGGTAGCGATTAGCCAATCAGGGCTCGGCGTTCTGACGTCACCGCTACCCTCTGCGCAAGAAGCAGAGGAACTTGCTTTCGGCATACTGACAAAGCCTGGCAGATCGCCCAGTGTTGCCACAGCTGCCCAGAAAATAGTCGTAGATTTCAGCCTAAAAAATCAGCAAAAATCAGTAGTTTTCTAAATTTCGATAGTCTGCTGTTTCTATTAGCTCGTTTGTGTTGTACGGTTATTGCATTAATTATTAGCGCAGCAGATGTAAAAAATGCCACAAAAAACAAAATGGAGCAGTGAAAACAAAAGTGGAAATCGTATGCAAAGCGAATTTCCCGTGATTTTTTTCTGCAATATCTGGAAGTCAGTTCCCGCATGACTATTACAAGATTACCAGAAATCGCTTAGTCTTTATCGCTGAGTGGTCTGCTGAATCAAGTAGTTACCCTAGGCCACTGTAGTTTCACAGTTCTTGTTCTTTGAGTGTAAAATTTGTAGCCAGAATATTTCTTCGAAGTCCCCATATCCCGGGGTGTTATAAAGGGAAGAGCCCTCCAATGTTTTTTTGACTGGTCGAAAGCTTGCGTTGAGGCAACCTCAGGCAACGTAGTGACACGGAGAAAAAATCGTGGTAGCAAACTTCGCGTCATTTTCGAAGCAAATCAAAATCGCTCAAACCGCGATGCATATGGCGCGGCATGAAAGGCGCGAAGTGAGGTGCGCCTTCTCAGGTGGCCGACCGTGCCGTCGCTCTGTAGTGACTCTTTTTGACAAGCCTTTCTTTCGCTTTCCCATTTTGTACACCAATCCACCCGCGTTTAATTTAACTATCCCCTGCATTCTGTTGTCACCTGTACGCGTACACCTAGTGGCTCTCACTTTCCCCCTCATTTCCTTTTACAACGCCTACCACACACACACACACACACATACACGCACGCACGCACACACACACACGTACATGAAATGACCCGCCGAAGTGCGCCGAAATTACTCGAGGGCGCGCCTTGGAGCAAATAGTAGTAGTTTTGGACCACGAGTAGGCAAAAAGAACCAAAATCAGTAGATTCTGTGGTATTATCACTGAATCAACAGAAATCTGAAAAAAAAAATCAGTAGATCTACTGATAGATCAGTGGGAGTGGCAACACTGAGATCGCCACGAGACATGGCCGCCAAAAATAAAAAGGTAGCGCAGCAGACAACGAGTCATGTAACGGGCGCCCCGCTGCGGCGAGACACCGAAACACACTATACTTTTTTTGTTGTTTTGCCTGTTGGCGAGGGTAATTGGAACGTCACCCCTTCACCGTTCCTCCGTTTCGGATTCGTCTGTTTTGTTTGCGCTCAAATTGTGCGGCAAACTGCCGGGGCTGATTGATTACAGATTACAGATATTGACACACGAGAACAGCGCCGAAAGGCCAATATCCCCTGCTTGACGTTTTCGGCGGTCGATGCGCCATATAATAGGACGACAAGGCATGAGCACGCTGACGACGTAGCCTCCGCCACAGGCCTCGACGGCCGCAATCGCCGTAGACTCGACATCAGCAGCCAGTCGCGTCGGTTTCTCCCGAGCGAACAAGTGTGTTTCGGGTCCTCGCCGCTCAAAATCTGTGCGCTCACTGCCAGATTCCCCGAGAAATGCTCTGTGCTACCAGATCCTCGCGCTCTAAATATGCAACCGGGCGCTCTATGTCTCCGTCGTCGAACTGCCAGGCTTTGTGAGTATAGAGGAGGCTATGCCTGAACGGTGCTTGCATGCATGAGCGCGCGTGCTGGGCAGGGACGCTGAAAGACCGGAGCTCGCTCTTGTTGCAAGGTTTCTATATTTTCTATGGCACCAAGGCACTGAAAAATAATTTATTTCAAACTAAGCGTGCAACGCAAACAAATATGAAACCTTGTGGAAATATTCTTTAGATGTTAGATAACTTGCAAATCGAAAGACAAAACAAAAAAAAAAACATTTTCCGTTTTTTTTTTGGTGCGTGACGTTTACCGATATTTATTTCATAGCGCTAAAACGTTTTGGAATTTGTCGGGAACGGGCCGTATCGTTATTGCCCCCGTGTTACAACAAGTACGTCACGTTTTTAACGTTGCACACTTCTATAGAGTAAACTGAAAAAAAAGCAATAACTTTGGGAGCAGGGAATAATTGTAAATTGTAATTTGGGTTACCATACTCGTTTTCAACTCATGAAAAAAACTGAAGTTTTGCTCACTGTTGGTACGCCTCGCGAAGTATAGTTGTTTCAGTATTTGGTTCTCGGAGGAAGAAACGATGGTCTTGGCGTTTGAAACGTGTATACGACTTGATAAGATAAGATATATCTAGTAATCTATGATGCATCTACATATATCTGAATTATTTACGGAAAGGGGAAAATTGGTACTACTCAACCAGGAGCCGGACTTTTTCTTTTTTTTTCTTTACTGCGGTTCTTTAGGTGAAAACAAATATCGTAGCTCAGATGCGTCTAATAATCTGTAGCAGGGATTTCCGAATTCCGGCTGGCCCCGGTCCTTGCAGTGACGCCCGACCCGCGGCCCGTTTCCAGCAGGCCCGCCGTGTTGCGCGTAGCTCAGTCCTAGCCGCGCGTAGCGTGGGAAGGAGCAGCCGAACACCGGGGGACCCAAAACACCAGAGACCTTTCTGTCAGCCTAATGGCGACCCACACAAGCAATCAAATGTCCCCGCACGCGCCCCTGGCACGCGCTGCCTTCAGTGACTCATGGCTCGTTGTCCTAGGTCATGCCGCGGGAGCACGTGCGCTCGCTACATCCCCCTTTCTGAGAGTGAAAGACGACTGCTAGAAAAATTACACCATCTTCCCGAGGGGATCCATGAGGTGATGCGGAGCATCGTGTTGGTTCCGAGGAAAGAGTCAGTTGCGTGCTGACGTCGAGAGATGGCGCCACCGACTGCCCTAGCGTTAGCCCCTACGCGAGCCTTCGTCGCGGCTCGCGGCAGAGAAACCTGGAACGCTCGCCGCTCGCCGCTCGCCATTTATTTTTTTCCACACTTGAAGGACGAGGAGACTAGAGGAGAAGCGAACGCGCGCGCAGTGCACGCAGCTGGTAGAGAGAGAGAGCAAAGAGAGTAACGCGCAGCTGTTGGAAAGAGGGAAGGAGGAGAGTTGCGCGTGCGTAGTGTGACTGCGGACTACGACGCCGACGCCGCGGGACATAGACCTGAGCAAGAGATGCTCCGCATCTAAAAAAATGACCGCATCTGCACGTGGTGAATGATGCTGATTGGGGTGAAGCGGCGTCTGCACTGTTTTCGTTCATGTCAGAAAGATAATGTGTGGTATGGAACGTGGTTATATACGCATTTGAGCATTTGGCGGCAGCGCCCTGTCGTCTATAAACGTTGAGCCAATGCATGCAAAGTTTAACGCGATTATATACGCATTTGACCGCAGCGCCCTCTCCTGTATAGATGTTGAGCGGCTACATGCAACGTTACATCCATGACAGCCCCAGCTCTTGAGTTACTACCACATCTCAGAGCCCCCTCCTCGTCCCGCAGTCGCGGCCGAGTGGTTAAAGCGATGGACTAGAAATCCATTGGGGTCTCGCCGCACAGGTTCGAATCCTGTCGACTGCGCAAACATTTTTTTCTTTTTATGTGAGCACGGAAGCCGGCCGGACGGACGTACGGACGGACAAGGCTAGACCCTAAGGAGCTTCGCGCCTAAAATGTCTTCAGGTTCAACCTCACGGGCGCTTTAACTCCTTTACCCGAGCGCGTGAAATGTTGTCTTGGCGATGCGCTGTCTTCGTCACTGCCGCGTTGAACATCGTCAGAGGGCATCGTTTGAGGCTGACTATACTCCCTTTCATACTTAGCGTGCAACACTGTCAAAGCTACTGGCGCGAGCGCGTGGCTTCATCTATGGTTTTGTTTTGCGCGAGAACTCGTGCAAATGACCAACAAGATCAAACCCCACGCTCGCGCCAGTAGCTTTGACAGCGTTGCACACTAAGTACGAAACAGAGTATAGGAGCCTCGCTGTCTGAGGCCCCGAAGCCAGTCGTTCTCGCTGTGTCTTGCACTGGACCGGCATTCTGTTGCTGCGAGTTTGACGCATAGAATGGCACCAAGTGCCGACGATTGCGCTGGATAAGTTTCTGACGGAGTCGCTAACACATAGGAGTGTGGTAGTTTGGCCGGACTCAGCACCTTGGCAGCACAAGAGGTGTCGTCCACCACACGTCTTCCCCCACAGACAGAGGTCGAAGGCGCTGGACTCGATGACGCCGATTAAAGTCACGTTGTTGTCGGCCGCGCGCCGCCTTGTCTCTGCACTGGAAGTCTTAGTGTGAAGGCAAAGCCGGATTCAGAGCTTCTTCCAGCTTAGGAACTCTCGTCTGAAGACGTCGGCCGAAGAGAAGCTGGGATGGACTGTACCCGCGATGCCCGGCGTCTTCAGGACCAGAGTTCCTAAGCTGAAAAAAGCTCTGATTCTGACTTTGCTTTAACACGAAGACTTCCAGTGCAGAGACAAGGCGGCGCGCGGTCGACAACAACGTGACTTAATCGGCGTCATCGAGTCCAGCGCCTTCGATCTCGTCTGTGGGGAAGACCTGTGGCTGGACGGCATCTCTTGTACGTCTAAGATGCTGAGTCCGGCTAAGCGACCACGCTCCTATGTGCTAGACTCCGTCGGGAGTTATCCAGCGCTATCGTCGGCTCTTGGTGCCATTTGATGCGTCAAATTTGCTGCAACCGAATGCCATTATGCCTTTCGTTCTGGCTGTGTCTTGCACTGGACCGGCATTCTGTTGCTGCGAGTTTGACGCATCAAATGGAACAGAGTGCCAACGATTGCGTTGGATAACTCCCGACGGAGTCTTTAGCATATAGGAGCGTGGTCGTTTGGCCGGACTTAGCACCTTGGCGGCACAAGAGATGTCGTCCAGCCACACGTTTTCCCCCACAGACAGAGATCGAAGGCGCTGGACTCGATGACGCCGATCAAAGTCACGTTGTTGTCGTCCGGGCGCCGCCTTGTGTCTGCACTGGAAGTCTTCGTGGGAAGGCAAAGCCGGATTCAGAGCTTCTTCCAGCTTAGGAACTGTGGTCTGAAGTCGTCGGCCGAGGAGAAGCTGGGATGGACTGTAACCGCTGATGCCCGGCGTGTCCCGATACACAAGAAGAGCCATGTGCGGATCTTGTGACTTAGAAAGCAATTCCTTCATAGTCCGTACCATTCTTTCAACTTCCCCGTTCGCTTCAGGGTACCTGGGACTGCTTGTAGTATGCTGAAAACCGTAGCACGATGAAAAAGCAGCGAATTCCCGCGAAACGAATCGGGGCGCAATATCAGAGACCACCACATCTGGGATGCCAAAGCGGGCGAACGAACTCTTCACCGCTCCAATGATGGCTGTTGACGATGTGGAGGTCAAGCTCACCACTTCTGGGTAACGGGAGTAATAATACACGACGAGGACATAGTGCCTCCCAGACAGCTCAAACAAGTCGATGCCGACTTGTTGCCAAGGGCGGTTTGGCGTGGGCGTGCCGAGGAGCGGTTCAGAGCGCTAAACTCTGGTTTGCGCACAACACTCACATCCCGTGATGAGCTGCTCAATCTCGCTGTTCACGGTGGGCCACCGGACTGCGTCTCAGGCGCGTGCCTTGCAACGCCCGATGCCTTGATGGCCTTCGTGGATCAGCTGGAGAATGTCCTTTCGAAGACCTTGTGGAATGACGATGCAGCGATCCTTAAGCAGGAGTCCGTCGCGGACCGTGATGCTGCCACGCATCTTTTAGTAGTCACGCAGATAAATACGAACCTTTGAACTCTTCTCTGGCCGGCCACTCTCGCATAGCCGAATTACCCTGCGCAGACACTATCTTTAGCCTGATGTCGGCGAAGACTCTCTAGTCGTGGCGGCGTGAAGTCGTCGAATTCCTTCACGACCTCACTGGACAAAAAGCTCCACTGTATCGACTTTTGGACCTTGGTGCTGCCTGCTTGCGGGTTCCAGTGGTGCTCTACAAGGGTGGCCGCCTGGGACGTAGAGCATCTGATACTGGTATTACATGAGACGCATCCGCAGACGCTGGATACGTGGAGAGATCTTGACGCGTACGCTGCAGCATGCCTTTCTCTCGTTGGCTGATCTTGCAGTAGCACTGCTCCGAGGCCGTAGGAGCTGGCATCGGCAGAAACCGTGGTGGAGTACGAAGGATCGTACTTTGCCATGCGAGACCTCCGAGCTGAGCATACTCTTCAGCTAGTCGAAGGCGGCCTGTTGACTGGCACCCCAGTATCACGCGCTAGACTTCTGCAGGAGTGCTCGGATCGATGCGGTTACATCAGATAGGTGTGGAAGAAAACGTCCGACGTGATTTGCCTTACCTAACAATCTTTCGGACTCCACTGATATCTTTCGGCGCCTCCAAGTTTGCCGAAGCCTGGTCTTCACTGGATCTGGGCTGATGCCTGTCGAACTAAGCAGAACACCCAGAAACTTGACCTTCTCGGCGGAGAAAGCGCACTTGGCTTTCTTGAGCTTCACACCGGCCGCTCCGAGACGATTCAGTACCTGGTTGAGCCGCCTGTCGTGCTCTTCTTGTGTGCTACCGAAGACCAGGATGTCATCTATCATGTTGACAACTCCGTCTTGTCATTGGAGAATGCGGCTCATCTGTCGCTGAAAATACTCCGGAGCTGAGCAGATTCCGAATGGAAGGCGACAGAACAAAAACCTCCCAAACGGCGTGATAAAGGTCGTAAGCTCTTGGCTTTCCTTTGAAAGTCTGACTTGGTGAAAACTGGCAGTGGCATCAAGCTTCGAAAAGATTGGCTTGTCCAAGTCGTCCGAGAATGTGCTCAACGGGAGGCAGAATGTGCCGCTTCCCGGAGCACAACTTCGTTGAGGCGAGTTAGATCAACGCAGATGTGGTAGTCTTCTGAAGCCTTGGGGACGACGACAATGCCCGCACACCAGTCAGTCGGTTTGTCCACCTTCCTGTTGACATCATCGGATTCAAGCTTCTCGAGCTCTTTTCGGACTACGTCGTGAAGTGGTATGGAAGTTCTTCTCGGCACGCTGAGTGAGAACGGTTTGAGTACCAGGACGCAGCCGGATGACATACTTTTCCTTGAGTTTTCCGAGGCCGTTAAATAAATCCCTTTCCAACAGCATATCTGGGCCGTACACGTTGTCGACGAACTTGACAACTCCCGAAGCTTGAATGACCAGGAAGCTTAGAAAAGTATTGTCTAGCGCTGACATGACGTAGACCAGCTCGACAAAGTCTTCCAGCGTAGGGTTGCCTCGAAGGTGCCCAGGACTTGCAAGTGTTACCAGGCCCGGCCAACCCGCCATCTACTTTCTGCTATTGTCGAGGAACGCTTGGAAATGAGCTGGATAGCACAGTCATCTCCGTGCCCGAGTCAACCTTGAAGTGGACCGCGTAGCCGTTGACCTTCACCGAGGCGAACTTTGCTCGGCAACTTGATGCGACGGAGTGAAGTTCGATGGAGCTGAAGCGTCTCTTCTTTCGCAGACTGCGTCAAAGTGGCCGTAGCCGCCTGCAGTAGTAGACCTTTATGTCACCCTAATGGCGACCCACACAAGCAATGGAATGTTCCCACACGCGCCCCTGGCACGCGCTGCCTTCTGTGACGGATGCTCGTTGTCCTACTGCACGCCGCGTCAACACGTGCGCTCGCTACACGCCACTACCGGAGCAAAAATAATAGCGTGCAAAAAGAAAACGCTACGATACGCTCACCAAACGCTTCGTATCCGTCCTGAGTTTTTGTCCCCGCTGATAGTTTTGGTGTCACATTTGTTGCACACTGTCATCACCGCAATCTCCATTTTTAGTCACCTGATTCCTCTCTGTGTCATTACGCTGAAAGTATTTTCACTTTTCTGCTGCGATAAGTGGAGCGAATTGCTATAATCGTTCCTACTCATTTTCATTGGTCTCCTGCCATCTGTAAATATGCCAACTTTCCCAAGTGCCCAGATTTATGCCCGGTGAGGTTTCTGGGCTAAAATTATTAGACGCCATAATTAGCTAAATATTCAATTATACTACATATTGAACGGCGTTACTATAGTAGGTTACAGGTTAAGAAGGTAGCGGCAAATGCCCCTCAAAGGGATTCATATATCCTCCGCCAACTCCGCATCCAATAGCGTCCCTTCGTTTCCGTGATATCGCGGCCAACGCGCGAGGAGGGTCTTGCCTTTCTGTACATATTTGCTTTATCTTTCGACTTTGACTTAGCATTGTGGATAAGCCGCGAGAGGGAGATTAGAGTTTTTCCTCTCCGATGGAAACAAATACGACTTTCGGGGATTAGCTTCCCCTCCGATGAATACAAAGGCTGCTTTCAGGGGCTCGGTTCCCCCTCCAATGAATACAAAGGTCGCTTTCTTAAAAGTGAAGGTCGAAGACAAGTTTGCACCACTCTGTAGGCCATTATCTATCCATTGAAGCGGAACAAGAAGCGTTTCCAGTGAGCTTTTCTTTCGACTGCGGAGGAATTTGAAACGGGCGCAACACTCTTGTGGGAGGAGCTTCTCCTACCTTCTTGACTTGTAACCGACTGTAGGGCGTATTCACGGGCCGCCATATTTGAGGTCACTGCTTAGAGCGCATGCTCAGAACGAGCTCACATTAATAGGCTGCCAAGATCGGCAATCTTGATGGTGCAGGGTGCACGTTGCAAAATAACTGTGAAAGCTAGCCATCAGCACGTGCTCAGCATTAGCGCACACAGATATGGCCGCCAGTGAATACACCGGTGTTATTCGCATCTAGGATATCTGTTATCATACCATGGATTATCCTTTCTTATTTTTACTGTACTACGAATTTCTGTAGTAAAATGCCGTTGTCTATCTTTGTAGTATTTTCTTTGCATTCAGATACTTATACATATGAATGCCTTCGAGGCTGCGACAGACACCTAATCCGGCCCCTCGCGGCCGTAAAGTTTGGAGGCCCCTGATCTGTAGAACCGATGTTGAGGCGAATCGGGGACTTTTTAAGACAACTTTGCCGCGGCTCTATAGGTTAAAAGCAATGAGCAGTACACCGCCATTAAAATGGCTCGCGCTCTACCGATACCCACCCAGAATAAAAGGACTGTGCATGACGTCATCGCTTGTGGATCCCCCCGACGTACCCGCGCCCAAGCGGCAAACACGCAGAAGAGAGACGGCTCAAAACGCCTGCGTCTTGGCGTCGCCGGGCGCTGGCAGCGATGTTGATGCAAGTTATAGACCTTTCCAGCCGCAGTCTCGAACGAAGCGATTTACAGCGCGCGTTCCTGGTTTTGAGAGTGTACGTTGGTGTTGCCTGACTGCGCTGGGCTGTGGGTTTTCTCGTCAGTAGGCTGTGGCAACCTGCGTAGGCGCAATGCCGGACGCTGGTGGCGGCAAAATTGCCTCGTTTTATTTTTGGTTTTGTGTTCTATGGCGAAGATAATTTCTCTGAGTTTTTAAGAAAGCATTGCATTATTTTTGGGAACAAAAACAAACAAGTGAAAGCCCTTTTTGGCGAGTCCGTGCGCGACACAAATGCAACTGGAATGTTTGTTTCACCTTATGTTGATCTTTCTAACGGAACCATACACTCAGCCGTGTCAACCTAGTAAGGTCTTAACTGCCTAAAATATTTGTCCACACGACAGGATAGCCGAACTGCATGGACATTCCCTGCTCACAACATGAAATTCAACGAGTCTCATCAATCGAACAACATATATTGTACGCACCTCACGGTGCCGCGTTATCCGAATAGGATTTGAGAAAGGTTTCAAATAACACAGCATATCCAAAATGCAGTGTCGACGATAGTCACTTCACGACGATCAGACAGAATCCGGCTTGTCTTGAGGTACGTTTTGAAGAGTGATGCTTTTTTACACAGCACTAAAGCAAATGAACGAACATGTCTATTCAGTCCCCATACCCCGGACATTATCAGCTACTTCTCGCCAAAACCGGGAACATAGCCGGGAAGGCTTTTCGGAGATTGTCCCAGCGGAAATAATCCTCGAAGAACGTCGAACGGCCCGCGTCGCTGGGCTGCTTGACGTTCACTCTCTTTGCTCGTTTCCTGCGAAGGCCGAGCAGGCTACGAGCCCTGGTATTCCCTGGTTCGCACAGTGGAAGATAACACAAAACCCGAAAGCATCCTGAAGAGGCAAATAAAGTAAAAACTTTCCAGGAAAGCCGGCAAACTCCGAATGCACAATGCAGGTGTGGAGCAGCGGTGACCGGGTTTCCACACCTCAGGCGGGTGGCAGAAATCTTTGGCTGATAGGGGTCGCTCGAGTCGCAAAATGGCGGCGGCCAGAGGGCTCTTTCTGCAAAGGTCTATAGGCGGCGCTGCGTAAATTCGCTAGTGAAGAGCTTTTGTTTTTTTTGGGGGGGGGGGGGAGGGGGAAGGGAGGGGGAAGGGGAAGGGGAAAGGTGAAGGTTTTCTTTCCTAGGGGGTATTGGCTCTGCACCGGTCGGCTTTGGAGAGGTCAGGTCGACTCACCCCAAGTTCTTTATTTACACGGCAGTGTGTTCCCGGCGGCAGTTCGTGGGTCAGGCCGTACCGACGGCAGTGGTAGTAACACTTGGAAATGTCTCTCTGAAAGGCGTCGAAGGAAAGAAAAAGTCAATCGGGCGATCGATCAATCGATCAATCAATCAGTTGCTCAGCCCATATACTATGTGTAACGTATACTGAGAGAAAGCATTCGATAGACCGTTTTCGGAAGTAGGCGACCTTTCAGCCCGGTTGCTCCAAGGTCTCCCTATTTTGGACGTCCAGTTTGGGCACGCATCGGACACGAGTGCCGCGTCGGAAGCGTTCGGCGTAAACCGACGTTCAATCACACGCTTCGCGCCGGATGCGATGCACAAAACATGGCGGCCACCAATGTTGCTCGATGAACTTCTCAAGAAAGTCTGTCATGTACTCGCCAAAGCTCAATGATTTTATGGGCTGGTTTGGCCGTATTAAGCGCAACTGTAACGATCGTACGTGGCACAGTTTTCCCGCTAAAACTAGCGGGCCGGAAACTTTCCGGCTTAATCTAGCCGGGAAGTTCGACGCAGAATGCGTTTCGTGTTCCTTAGCCTCTCGGGCAAGTGTCTGCAGCTCGGTTTGGATGGTTGTCTAGTAACATACAACCACAGAAAAAATATTATTCCCTCTGCGCATATTTCAAATCTGTATTTATAAATCATATCTTGCGCAGCGTGGTCCTTCTCGCTTCTACAAGTGGCATAGTTCTTTGCTCAAAAATTTCGCAATTGTCTGGCAACTCAGAACCCTGAAATCCCCGAAAAGTCAAAGTATAACCCAACTGATATTAAAAATTAAAATTATTTTTTTTCTATGCGTTCATCAGAGGGATCTAGGAGCCCGTTACATGGGTAGCAGCTTAAAAACCTAGTCACATTATACATCAAAATACGACGAGAAATACATAAAAAACATTTAACAACCTAGAAGAAATGTGAGCGTAAATCGGCTCCTAATATTAGACAATCATTTCTCATAAAACAAACATTAAAAAACATTCATTTTAGTATACCACAAGGAGGGGTAGTGGAGAGATTGTAAAACATAATGCTTGCGGTGTAGAGGGACCAGCCATTTTTCTGGGCCACAAGTGTGAATAATGTTCTCGTTCTTTCGGACGTGGAATACACAAAACAAATCATATAAACGAAAAAGGAATGAAATGGCGAAAACAATAGTCATACGAGTTTTCGATGTACATTATTTGGTATCTAGAAAATAAAAGTTCTGAATGATAATCATATGAAACATTCAGAACATAATGCAACATTTTGTTATATACAAAAACAAGTTTTTTTCGTATAGTAATTGTTGCCCACATTAGATGGCATAATCTCAGTGGCAGAGATTGCAATAGTGCATCAAGTGGTCAGATCTAGTCTAGGTATTTTCACTTTAAATTGCCGAACAGTTAAGCTTCGCTGCCAGCGTGGTCGTTTGATTGTTCTCCTGGATTTTTTAGGCCTCAATTCCCGAGAAAATGCCAGGGTTAGGCTTTACTGCTAACTTTTCAGTTGATACGCAAGAGCTTTGACTCATGTCTGGCACTTTGGAAATGATGTGGCGAACCCTATGAAAAGCCAAAGAAAAGTTACTTTTGTACGAATTTACGCCTCGGAGAAAGCCTCATTAAACCCGAGCTAGGTCCCTAAAATTGCCAAACTTGGGATAAGCTAGCAAGTTGGGTGTTTCTCTGGCGTGTTGCCTGGTATCTCTTTTGCGTACATGAGAGAGCATGCGTGATAAATTGATGAGTTTGAATGGCATCCATTGTCTCGTAACAAAATTAAGTGATGGAACGGCTCCGAGGCCCGATGACATTTCCAGTCGCGTACTAAAAAAGAGACTTCCGGCATCTTGTGACCCTTTCTTCGTGCGCTGTTTGAGAAACCTTTTTCGTGCGGGAAACTCGCTGGTGAGTGGAAAACTGCGAACGCTAAATCAGCTCGTAACTTGGGCTTAAAAACAAATTACAAAGAAGACACCTACAGACCGCTTGTGCGTAGGAATGCGAAAACATTATTACACGGAGCGCATTCCTACAAGCAGCGCCCCACGTCTTCTTTTATTACGCGGCGCTCCGGCGGTGACATCACGCTTTCCCAGTGCGCAGGCGCGCGCGCCCGCCAGCTCCACGGCTTCCATGACGATGCGTCTGCGTTGTTGTGCTTTTCTTTGTGTTTTATTTCTGAGGCACGTCCGCTTTGACCTTGGGCGGCCCCGCCGGTTTGCGTGACGAAGCGTCTGGTATGACGCGACGCAGCCAATGCGACTTCAGGTGTCGTCTCGCTCAGCCAATGGGAATTTAGTTGTCGTTTTTCGCTGCTACGGGCAACGGCTACAGACACCGCCGGCTTCGCTCCATGGAACAGTTAATGCTTTTGCATTAAAAAAAAAAACTGCGTTAATCACTAGAGATCAGAGTGCGTGCTCAAAGGACGTTGAAGCGGCGGCGCGGGGGCAGTCCCGAAACTGGGTTGATCTAATAATGTTGGTGGTGGTATAGAACCTGAAGCGTTTGGGTTAGTCGCGTTCGTCGTGCACTTACTTTTCTGGCGGCCTCCGCTAAGCAATTCTGAAAAAAAAAAAATAGAGAAAGTTTTGAAGTGATAAGCGATATACGAGAGTAGAGTGTTAGGCGAGTTGGTGATTCATAATGGTTAAAAAGCCTAGCAGGACTACGGGCAGAAAGGAAGACGCAGACACAGCGCTACCTACAACAAACATTTTTCTGGCGCCTCTTGATAGAAACTTGGCTAGCAAGCTCGAAGAAATGAGGAGTGTTAAATATTTTTAAATTTGTAGATGATTTTTCGGTCCTCTCGAACTGCAGCCCGGATCTGTTCGATGAAGTGGTGTCTGTGACCCTGTCCATTTTCAGTGAAAGTCTAAAACCCTTGGTGCTAACACATGAAGTTCGGGGGGAGGGGGGGCGGTCCATTGATACAACCTAAAAGACAAGGGGTCCATTAATACAGTCTAAAAGACAAGGCCTGCGCGTGACGTCATCGTTAGTAGATCCCAGACCTGCCCTAAGCGGCAAACAGGCTGAAGCTTGAGGAGAGTAAGGGTCACGTCACGACTACGTCGCATTCACTGGCGGCCAGAGCTCCTGTGCGTGACTGCTGAGCGCGAGTTGATAGCCAGCCATGCGACACCATCAAGATTGCCGGTCTTAGCAGCCTATTAATGTGAACTCGTTGTGAGTAATTATCTTCGTCTCACAAAGAAACAAGAAGCAGCACTCACCACCATGTTACGAGCCGCCATGCGGGTTGTCACTGGGCTTCCCGCTTTACGCAGGTAGACCAACTCGAGAGCATCGCTCAAATGAACACTATCCGTGATATCGCCGATGAATTGCGGGTGAGCCAAGCTCAACGGCTGTCTCGCACTCCTCACGGTCGATTCATACTCACGTCGAGTGGTCGCGCCTACCTCATCAACGGCCCGCTCATGCCGACACCAACTCCACCTTGGAACGCGGAGGCAGTCACCCCTGTCAAACCCCTTCTAAGTCAGGAAGGACCTGATGGCCCCAAGAGACGAGCCACGAAAGCGGCCATTCATAACAAGGAAATCAGCCAGCTTCTCAAACACGTATAAGTCTTCCGCACGGAGGCAGCGATGGACGATAGCGGCCGAACTGCAATTGCATGGCACTCACCTACTCGCAATGAGACGAGCAACCAGCTTACGTTACGTACACGAAGCACCTGTATGGCAGAACTTCTGGCTATTCTGTTCGCAGTGGAAACGGCCACGACCATGCCACGCCCAGAAATCAGTGAAACCCGCATATACACAGACTCCCAAGAGGCAGTGCGCGCGCTTGGGCACTCGAGCACGTGCAACGTTACGGTTGCGCACATCCGGGAACTGGTTGGCCTCATCGGGGCTAAACGGAGGATCACCATCGCGTGGATTCCTGGCCACGCCAACATTCCGGGGACGAGCATGCGGACGGGGCCGTGAGGGCACTGCTACAAGCAAGTATTCAGCTCTCACAAGGCCCGGTCCCTTCGCCCGTTCAACGAGATGTGTCAACCAAAGAAGTCTTCGACTTCTATGAGACCAGAAAGAGGAAATAAATTCCCGGAAGGCGCGACTTGCTGCGCTCCTACCTACTAACCCCCATCCGATCCCTCGAGGGCTTCCAAGATGGGAACGACTGGCCCTGCACAGACTGCAAACTCGCACTATGCTAACTCCCGTTTGGCTTGCCAAATTCCACAGGCCAACAGACCAGGAGGACACGGGACCTGACCCAAGATGTCCTCACTGCGGTGTCCCCGCGACTTGTGACCATCCTTGTATGGTTCTGTCCAGAGACGTCAAACGAAAAGGGCGGCGGCGATCAACAACCTGCCACCTTCCCTTCGACCGAAGGCCCTATGGGAATGGACCCAACCGAGGTCCCCAGAACCCGCAGATAGAACAGCCGTCTTTTCATCCATCATCTCCTACCTCCAGTCCTCCGGGATCGGGCGGTACATCTGATCCATTGTCATCGCTAGCTCCTTTTTCCCCTTCCCCCACGCCACATGAGGCCCACAAGCCAGAGGCGTGGTCTTTCAAATAAACGTTTCAATCAATCAATCATGACCACTGAAGCAGGCGACGGAGCAGACGATGTCGCAGACGATAGCAGATGATGGTGCTCATACCGGGCACACCTAGGGAGCGCTGAGGGGATCTACTAATGATGACGTTTAGAGGAGGAAACGCGCAGGCCGTGTGTTCTACGTGGTATTGGGTCCATGACACGAGACAGCCAATATCGGTGCAGAACTGAATGATGCACGCAAATAATAAAACTCAAAATACGATTTCACAAAAAAAATATTGCAAACTACTACACAAAGTCTGCCGTGATTGACAGCGGTATAGCTGCTGTTATGGAAAGGCATGTTAAAGGAAGTTTGCCTTCAGCCAGTATGCTCTACAATGTTTGGCAATGGGTTATTTGCTTTCAATGGAATTTACCTAGGCGACGCGTATGAGGAGGCGTGTGCTTTGGAGGAACGATTGTGCGAGATCGATGCGTGTGTCGGAAAAACATGTCATAGTGACGTGCTTCTTTTTCTTTTTCTTTTTCTTGCTGAAACGCCTTTTTTAGAACGGGGGTGTCCGTGACCGCGCCTGCGGTGGTAGAAGCGAAAGTACGCACGCGAGCTGTTTTGTAGATGGGGCGGAGAGCACACGAGAAAGGAACCATGGGTGGCGGCAGTGGGGAGGCGAGGGAGCCTGTCCGCACAGCGCGACCTCGTGAGTATTTCGCAACGGCGGCTGCCGGAGGGGTCAAAGGGAGGGGAGCGAGGAAGGAGAGCGTCGCCGTAGGGTACGTGGATGTAGCTGGAACGATGGGGAGGCGTAAAGTCACTGGATCTGGGGAAAGTAGCGCCATCGCCTTTTTACCTGCTAGCCGGACACAAACGAATACCAACATACAGACGACGAAACCTCTCAAGGTGATTGGCTCATCGCTGTCGGTTGCCATGGCGATCGCCATTTTGGACCCTTTCAAAGCTTCGAAGCTTCGAAAGGGTCCTCAAAACCAATCGCACCAAAATCGCTATGGAGCATCATCGTACTGAAAGCGTTCCTCGGCTAATATGAGCGTCTTTGACCCTGCGCATGCAATAAACGTATCACTCATGCTTAATTCCCCAAATCTCTAACAATTATGTTGCTGTTCTTGCGTGTTTCAAGATAGTAACATTATTTTGCTAAGCCTCCAAACACTGACGTTTCATGTGATGGCGGTACGAAGATGTAAGGCATCACACTGGGTGTCAGTGCTTGGGGGCATTGAAAAATAATTTTACTGTCTTGAAACACGCAAGAAGAGCAACATACTTGTTAGAGATCTGGGGATTAAGCATGAGTAATAAGTTTATTGCATGCAAAGTTCAAAAGACGCTCATATTGGCCGAGGAACGCTTTCAGCGCGATTATTCTCCATAGCGATAATGATGCGATTGGTTTTGAGGACCCTTTCGAAGCTTCGAAGCTTTGAAAGGGTCCAAAACGGCGATCGCCATGGGAACCGACAGCGATGAGCCAACCACCTTGAGAGGTTTCGTCGTCTGTATGTTGGTTTTTGTTTGTGTCCGGCTTGGATGTGGGAAGGTATTGGCGTTACTTTCCCAGATCCAGTGATTTTAGGGTAGCGGAGAGCGCTCTCCCCGTGATCGCTTGGTAGGGAGGGTGGAGGGGCGGGTGGAGGCGAGTTGCGAGAGACAGCCTTGCCGTGCGTGAGGAATGATGGGGAGATGGTGAGCAGTGCCTCTGGTGTAGAGTGAGCTTTTTGCGTTCATACATGAGCCTTTTTTACCGGAAAGGGCACGTACATCTCCGGCAATATGAAAGACCCACTCGGGAGCGCGTGGCCGAGGCGGTGGCTGAGGGGCGCTGCGAGCGCTCCGGGAATTCCATTCTGCTTCGAGGAAGGACGCTCACTCGGGCTCAGCTAAAGCGCAACGCGCTTATCAGATTGTGCTGAGCCCCGAGTGAGCGTCCTTCCTCGAAGCAGAATGGAATTGCCCGAGCGCTGCAGCGCCCCAGCCAGCTACCGCCTCGGCCACGCGCTCCCAGTGGGTCCTTCATATTGCCGGAGACTGTACAGCTATCGCTGTAAAAAAAAAGAGTAAGATGTGAGCAGGGACATTGAGCTTGACTTTTCGCCTGGGTTTAGATTATGACGTTTCCTAACCAGTTGCCCTGCATACTTTCGCTTCTTGCATCTTTTAGGTTTAAATGTATTAATGATCTTCGCCTTTCGCTGAAATCCATTCGTTCTTTGTATTGACTGGTTGCCCAATACGAGCTGACGCTACAAGCCGATTGGACCAATCAAGAGAGCGTCAGAACGCACAATCGTGGCGTATCGTCATGTTGCCGTACGTGTTCCATCGTCGCTGAACCAACCATATAAACAACAAAAGGCGCACTGACTTTCGCTTTCGACGCTGCCCGATTGGTCCCATTAGCTCGTGTCGTCGGCTGAGTCTGGACTTAAGCCGAGACGAAGTAAAAAAACATAACAAAGATTAGTCTACGCTGTGGCACTGAACATAGCCCCCTGATCAGTGCCACAGCTCAGACATTTTTTTTTCTGGATCTATACGAAAGTAGAACCAGGAAGAGACAGTAGAGAGTTTTAGGGAATCGGAATTAAACATGGTCAGTAGGCCAAACGATCGGTACTTCGGATCGGGAGCTCGGACCGATCGTTTTCCTAGAAACGGCTTTTAGAGAACCCCGTGAACCGCGTTTTCAGACGAGCGGTGCAGGTCGCGCCCCTGGAAACGGAAATGCGCAATGGCTTCGTAAAGCGAGTAAAGAGGGGCATATGTCCGTTGAGGAGAGGAGTGTTTAGTGATTTCACTGAACTGAAGGAAAGACATTTGTCTTTTCAGGAATAGCCTGAAGCCAAATTTGTGGAACTAACCATATCTTGTATTGTTTTGTATAGAATGGGAGCGCTAAATGTGGTGGCGGCGCCCCACCTTCACTGAGCAGTTCGGCCGCTAAAGGGGCAGACGATCTACGCGATAATCATGGCGCTTGAACGTTTTAACGATGACTTCGAATTGGCTTTATTAGGTACGAAAAAAAAAAACAGTTCTTTTATTTGACTTGGTTAGCCCAAAAAAGAGATTAGTGACTTCGAGACTAGGGACGTTCGACCTCGCGTCGATAGATGAAGTCGATGTGCTACGCGAGCGTTCTATATAAACGGGTCGAGAGGCTTCTGACGTCAGCCGCTTTGACTATACAACCACAGCCCTACGGTTCGGGCACGTACTGGACCACGTTGAGGCAGCAGTCACCTCGCGCATGCGCAGTCCATACCGGAGAGCCCATAGTACCATATCGGATGTGCAAAAACGGTTCCCTAGAACTCTCTATAGTGTCGACTTATCTCGTAAAGTAAACGCTCCAGACTTCTTAAATCCCCGGCCACGCTGGTAATGCGTCATACAAAAGATAGCCTGCAGACACCGTCACGGTCCGTTACATTACGGAGTTTTAGGGAACCGTCTTGCCACACCCGATACGGTATACGATGAGCCCTCGTGTACGAATTGCGCATATCCCAGTCTTCTGCGGTTCGTGCATGCGCAGTTCGTCGCGGAAAGCCCATCGTACCGCATCGGATGTGCATAAACGGTTCTCTAAAGCTCTCTACTGTGTAGTTTTCCGGAACTGGTTTTGCCCATCCGATATGGTACGATATGGGCCCTCCGGTACGAACTGCGCATATGCGAGTCTTCTGCGGTTCGCGCATGCGCAGTTCGTCCCGGAAAGCCCATCGTACCGCATCGGATATGCATAAACGGTTCCCTAAAACTCTCTACTATGGAGTTTTTGGGAACTGTTTTTGCCCATCCGATATGGTACGATATGGGCCCTCCGGTACGAACTGCGCATATGCGAGTCTTCTGCGGTTTGCGCATGCGCAGTTCGTCCCGGAAAGCCCATCGTACCGCATCGGATATGCATAAACGGTTCTCTAAAACTCTCTACTATGGAGTTTTCGGGAACTGTTTTTGCCCATCCGATATGGTACGATATGGGCCCTCCGGTACGAACTGCGCATATGCGAGTCTTCTGCGGTTCGCGCATGCGCAGTTCGTCCCGGAAAGCCCATCGTACCGCATCGGATATGCATAAACGGTTCCCTAAAACTCTCTACTATGGAGTTTTCGGGAAGTGTTTTTGCCCATCCGATATGGTACGATATGGGCCCTCCGGTACGAACTGCGCATATGCGAGTCTTCTGCGGTTCGCGCATGCGCAGTTCCGTCCCGGAAAGCCCATCGTACCGCATCGGATATGCATAAACGGTTCCCTAAAACTCTCTACTATGGAGTTTTCGGGAACTGTTTTTGCCCATCCGATATGGTACGATATGGGCCCTCCGGTACGAACTGCGCATATGCGAGTCTTCTGCGGTCCGCGCATGCGCAGTTCGTCCCGGAAAGCCCATCGTACCGCATCGGATATGCATAAACGGTTCCCTAAAACTCTCTACTATGGAGTTTTCGGGAACTGTTTTTGCCCATCCGATATGGTACGATATGGGCCCTCCGGTACGAACTGCGCATATGCGAGTCTTCTGCGGTTCGCGCATGCGCAGTTCCGTCCCGGAAAGCCCATCGTACCGCATCGGATATGCATAAACGGTTCCCTAAAACTCTCTACTATGGAGTTTTCGGGAACTGTTTTTGCCCATCCGATATGGTACGATATGGGCCCTCCGGTACGAACTGCGCATATGCGAGTCTTCTGCGGTTCGCGAATGCGCAGTTCGTCCCGGAAAGCCCATCGTACCGCATCGGATATGCATAAACGGTTTCCTAAAACTCTCTACTATGGAGTTTTCGGGAACTGTTTTTGCCCATCCGATATGGTACGATATGGGCCCTCCGGTACGAACTGCGCATATGCGAGTCTTCTGCAGTTCGCGCATGCGCATTCCGTCCCGGAAAGCCCATCGTACCGCATCGGATATGCATAAACGGTTCCCTAAAACTCTCTACTATGGAGTTTTCGGGAAGCTGTTTTTGCCCATCCGATATGGTACGATATGGGCCCTCCGGTACGAACTGCGCATATGCGAGTCTTCTGCGGTTCGCGCATGCGCATTTCGTCCCGGAAAGCCCATCGTACCGCATCGGATATGCATAAACGGTTCCCTAAAACTCTCTACTATGGAGTTTTTCGGAACTGTTTTTGCCCATCCGATATGGTACGATATGGGCCCTCCGGTACAAACTGCGGATAAGCGAGTCTTCTGCGGTTCGCGCATGCGCATTTCTACCCGGAAAGCCCATCGTACCGCATCGGATATGCATAAACGGTTTCCTAAAACTCTCTACTATGGAGTTTTCGGGAACTGTTTTTGCCCATCCGATATGGTACGATATGGGCCCTCCGGTACGAACTGCGCATATGCGAGTCTTCTGCGGTTTGCGAATGCGCAGTTCCGTCCCGGAAAGCCCATCGTACCGCATCGGATATGCATAAACGGTTTCCTAAAACTCTCTACTATGGAGTTTTCGGGAACTGTTTTTGCCCATCCGATATGGTACGATATGGGCCCTCCGGTACGAACTGCGCATATGACGAGTCTTCTGCGGTTCGCGCATGCGCAGTTCCGTCCCGGAAAGCCCATCGTACCGCATCGGATATGCATAAACGGTTTCCTAAAACTCTCTACTATGGAGTTTTCGGAACTGTTTTTGCCCATCCGATATGGTACGATATGGGCCCTCCGGTACGAACTGCGCATATGCGAGTCTTCTGCGGTTCGCGCATGCGCAGTTCGTCCCGGAAAGCCCATCGTACCGTATCGGACGTGCAAAAACGGTTCCCTAAAACTCCTCTATTGGTCACACGAACAAACTGTCTGCAAACGCGTCAAAAGCGCTACCGACGAAAAAAGTGCATCGAAGGTGCTTGTGTCCGAAGTATAATGATGTCATCATGCTTGCCGCGAACACCGCTTCTTTTGTAGGATGCACGGGCAGTGTCAATCACGGCTCATAAGAGCGTATACAGTATGCTCTCGCGGGAACGCGACAGAACATCGCAAGACTAACAAGAACAAAAAACATTACGCTTCAAAACGGCACGTGTCCAAGCGGCACGCGTCGAAACAGCACCGCGTCAAAACAGCACGCCGCGACAAAACAGCACGCGCCAAAATGGCACGCGACAAAACAAGACGGCGTCAAAACTGCAAAGCGACAGAAGGGCACGCGACAAAACAGCGCCGTGAACAAAACTGCGAGCACGTAAATGCTTTCTGCTTTTTTAGCTGTATACACGAAAGATTATTAGCAGCCCGCGCCTAAATTAAGCACTTGCCGCTAACGTGTACCGCAGAACATGCGCATTGCCGTTGCGTTTTGTTATCCACTGTTATATGGCTTAATATAATGACCCGCGCCGTTTTTTTCATTTTTTTACCTGCCTATAACTTTTTGTGCATGTTCGGCAACATAAAACCTTCTTACCGCAAGCCTATGAAGTTGAATTTCTTGCCGACTTTTTAAAGACAAATTGAGTGGTAATCCGTTAACGTTTTATACCCATACGAATGCGGCATTATATTTACCAAAAGGAAGAATGAAGACCACTATTCACGAGTATAGTAAAACTGCTAAACTATTTATTTAGCAGTTCCACTCAAGTCGTCAATTGTGATCTTTATTCTTCCTTTTGGGTGAATATTATGCCGCATTTGTATCGATATAAATCGTGAACGGATTAACGATCAATTAGTCATTAAAAAGACGAGAAAAATTAGCTTCATTGGCTTGCTGTGTGAAGGTTTTAAATCCCTAAACATGTACGAAGAGCTACGCAGTTAGGTAATGAAATATAACGGCGCAGGTACAAATATAAATTCTTATGTCGGTAGATCATGAAATGTGACGGCAACACACATGTCCTGCTGAACACGTTAGCAGCAAGCACTTCATTAAAACGTGTGCTGCTAACATTAGCGGAAAAAAGAAAACAGCGTGCATTTACGTGCTTGCTGCTTCGTTCCTGTGCTATTTTGTCGCGTGCTCTTATTGGCACGTGCTCTTCTGTCGCTCTGTTGTTTTGACGCCGTGCTGTTTTGTCGCGTGCAGTTTGTCGCGTGCAGTTTTGTCGGTGCAGTTTTCTCGTGTGCTGTTCTCTCGTGGTGCCTGTTAGTGGTATTCACTGGACGCCATATATGAGGTGATTGCTTGCAGCACATACTCGGTCAGCTCTCCGGCAACCACGAGAGAAGAGTGAAGTTAAAATCTCTCTTGTCACCTGGACTCTGCTTTGTGCGTCCCAGACTTCCCAGACGTTGCTATTCTCCCTCAGAAGAGTATCGACGATTAACCCGTCACTCAAAATTTGTACAGAAGCAACATTCCCTCTGTCTCTCTTCCGTGGTGGTGGGAAAGCAAACAGCGAGCTCAGCTAAGGCCACCAGGTATCTTCTTTTAATTTGACTCGAAAGCGTTTCCTCGTTCAGTATACTCAACGTCCATGCGGACGAGTATAAAAGCTCTGCTTACCAGCATCAGGTTTCCATCTATCCGCGGATGCCGCATTACCGTCATGGATTTGTACGCGACGTCTTCCAGTTTCGTGATCCCTCCACCCGGAAGCCGGGTTGATGTAGAACTCGTAGGGCCCACTGGACTTTCTGTGACCTTCGCAGCGATTGTGAGACAAACACGAATATAGCGAGACCCGCGTCTGCTAAGAGGTTTGCAAGTAAGGCCTCTGGGCGCTGCCATCTTGCTACCGGTGTTGGCAGAGATAGTCAAGCACTGCCGAGGCGTACCCACGGCCTCAGCAATGCGCTTGACCATCGGACGATCTACCTACACCAGCAGCAAGGTGGCGGCGCCTCAAGGCCGTACTTGCAAACGTCCATAGACGTCTGCAAGCAACCACGCCACAAAGGTTAGTCTGGCCACCGTGTGTGAAAATCCTTTTGTTGGGGAACTGGTCTAGCAACCGTGAGAACGACCTTGGCGACGCTTGACTATAAGCAGACGATCTTTACATCGGTAGAAGCAAGATGGCGGCGCCCAGAGTCCGTACTTGCAAACGTGTACGCGGGTAGAAACTGGGGAGAGGAGGAGACGCGAGAGCGCGCGAGGGACGTCAGAACACCGAGCTCTCTCTGGAACGATTAGTGGGTAGGCGCAAAGCTAGCTGCGCTTTATCTCTACTCACTATTGGAACGCGGTTCAGCGCCGAACGCCGGCGTTGAAACGCGTTCTGACGTCACCACGCGCGCTCTTTCGTTTCCTCCTCTCCATACGTTTCTACCCGTATATAATCAATCAATCAATCAATCTTTATTTTTGGCCTTATAGCCAACGGTGCCCCATACAAAAAGCTGCCAAAGGCAGCTTGACGGGGTCTGGGGCCCGTTTAGAGATTGACAGCAGGACTAATTTAAAACAAAATAAAAAACACGCTAAAACATTTTTACTAAAATACCAAAATCAAAATACCAATATTTACCAAAAATACTAAGGTCGCACACAAGCGCACAAACCAGAAAAATATATGCACAGCTTCTGTTCATAATATTCTACAAAATATAACACTTTCTAAAAGAGAAATACGGTTAGCAAAAAGCAATATAACAACAACAAAAAAGCGTACACCGCCATTTTTCACATTACAAAGAATTACAACCTTTTTAACAAGAATAGATATACCATACAATAAAACGCTTTCACATTTATGTAAACACAATATCCGACAGGGCTATACACCAACTCATGTTTACAAACATGAACTTGAAGAAGAATGTTTTCATTTTAGGTTTGATTTTTTTAAACAAAGCCCTGCACGCGCGTTGCTGTCTTGGAGCTGGGGCCTTGTCAAGCTGCACGTGTTGCAGCTTTTGCTCGACTACCATCTTTCATGTGAAAGAAAAATAAAATGATTGACTGATTAATTGATTGATTGATTCCTAAAAAAGCGTGACGTAAAAAAGTTTTTAACTTACCTTTTTTCGTATACTGCGTCGTTTATGTGCCGACAGTAGTGGAGCCAGTTGCCGGTTCTGCAAAAAGAATTTCAGGACGTTTCGATGACTCTATCGGCGAGACTGCCTGTTGCAAAGACCAGTTTGGAAAGACCCTTCCTACTGCCTATTGGAAAGACCCTCTTTATTGGAAAGACCAGTTAGAAAATCTAACTGATCAGTCTGGTATTTGGACTGGTCAGGCTGGTCTAACAGGAAATCAAACTGATGCAACTGGTAGCCAGACTTGTCTAACTGGTAACCCTATTGATCTAACTGGTGACCAGATTGCCTTCTAACTGATCACCAGATTGGCCTGACTGGTCACCATATTGGCATAACTGGTCACCTGATTGGCCGAGCGGGCACGAGATTGGCCGAACTGGTCAGCAGAGTGGCCGAACTGGTCACCAGACGCCGAACTGGTCACCAAACTGGCCTAACTGGTCCATCTGGTAACCAGATTAACCAAACTAGTCACCAGATTGGTCTACCTCGTCAACTGGTTACCAGTTTGACCCCTGTTTCTCACTTTATTAATTGGCTTTCTCACTATCATTTATTGGCTTTCAAATATTTACGGCATGATCGAGCGTTTACTTTTTACTAATAGATTCATTCCCTATTAAACGGTATGAAATTGCTGGAAAAAAATCAACATGCTAGGAATATTTATTATTGCTCAGACGGTCACAGAGGAATTCCGTACGTTCAAAACGACCAGTATAAAAGACGTAAACGCAGAGCTCGGAAGTTGTGATCGGGTTAGTGTGCCGTGGTGTTGATGTTTGTACGTGCTGTGTAAGTATATGCGCTCAAGGTATGTTCAGCTGGTGCTTGTAGTAGGCATATTGTGTCTACATTTGTGTACAATAAAGAGTTCCGAAGCACAGCGGTGGCGTGAAGAAATGGAAATATTTTTGTCAAACCAGCGTGACAAGTCAACCAGTGTGACCGGTTCAACCACCATGACCAGTTCAACCATCATGACCAGTCAACTAGTATGACCAGTTAAACCGCCATGACCAGTCAGCCAGTGTGACCAGTTCGAACCACATTGACCAGTTCATCCATTATGAAACTGGCCAAACTGGAGCAATAACCAAGTTTGAAACTGGTACCAATTTAAACTGGTCTTTCCAATAGGGAGGGCCTCCCCCCGTCATTGAGAGTCGAAACTGTCCCATGCATGGTAACTGGGACGTGTCTCCGACCGCTGTCTTTACAGCGTCCCTCAAAAGTGGTCCCTCGATTTCCGCCTGATGACGTCAGAGCAGTGTCACGCTGTCGCCTGCCGCGATCCTGGCGGCGTCCCAGCAGCGGTGGTGGAAGTGGCAGACGCCTGTTCTGCTGCAGGTCGCTCTCCAGCTTTGACAGTCCACGGAAGCTTCTGCGGTCAGGAGTTGGGACGCCGCGTCGACGGCGACACTCGAGTTCGCTCGTACTTTCTGCCGGAACTTCTAGCGCCAACCGCCAGGATCGCGACATCTGGCAGCGCGACACTCCGGCCTTTGTGTGACGTCATTTGTTGTCACTTCGGGATCATCTTCGATGCCGTGGGCGGAGTACGGCGCTAAACACACCTGTCAGAAGAGAGTTTTAGGAAACCGTTTTTGCACATCCGATACGGTACGGTGGGCCCTCTGGTACTAACTGCGCATGCGCTACCACAGAAGACTCGCACATGCGCAGTTCGTACCGGAGGGCCCATCGTACCGTATCGGGTGTGCAAACACCGTTCCCTCAAAACCCTCTAGAGACGCGTTCCGTGGCTCCGTAGACCGTATATACTTACGGCTTGCTGGAAAGAGTCGGCGAGTTGTGAATTGTGCTTCGAAATTCTTTGGGGAGACGATCGGGCCTCTCCGAGTTCGATCCTACGTCGCAGTGCATAACATCACTTGTGTTACACGACATATGATTTTTTTTATAATTTTATTTATTTAGTTTTGCGTATAAATTGGATGATACCATATCTTCTTCGAAAAAGGAACTGTATGACGGAAGATTCGTAAGTGATTTGATATCATTTTCACTCACAATCATGCAATTACAGGATCGAAATCTTGCCGGACGCCATGTTGATAAACCTTCATACAATGTCTGCTTTTTTTTTTTTTTTGAGCGCGGAGGCAGCGTTTTTTAGCTCGCTCGAGTTGTTTCGTATCGTAATCGACTGCGCCAGTTAGAGGAGTAGGAAACATAAAAGAGCATCAGCTGGTACTTGACTTTTACACAGACCAGTTTTTATTCGGACTTAAGACTAACCGGCGATCGAGAAATCAACCCGTCAGCGGCGGTGAAGCTCCAGCAGATGCCGCTGGGGCCGTACGAAAATGTCAGATCGGAGTGGTTCCAGTTCGGAGCCGCGCGCTCCTAAACTTGTGGACAGTTCAGATCCGCGCGAATCCGATCTGGTACCGCGCGGTTCTGGGTGTAACCAGATCGGATCCAGTGAGACGCAACGCACTGGAACCGCACGGTGATGAATGGATCCGATCCGTTCCCCTTGGTTCCAGTAGGGTCTGCTCGCAGCCAGCGGGCGCACACAGGAGTGACTGAAGGAGGAGGGGGGGGGGGGAACTTTTGCGGTCCCTTGCAGGTCACGTGTTAGGGACAGGCGCATCCGCTCAACACCTCCTAGAAATAAGGCCGTAGCGCTCCGAGTGGTTAGCGTCACAATGTCGGAGGAAGGAAGGCCGTGGCGCAACTACGTGAGAAAGTTTCTATCGACGTGAAAAAAATGTTTCTTCTCGAGCGGCGCGGTGGTATTCGTGCGCGTTTACTTGACATTAATATACGTTCTAAAACCGCAGTCTCGTACGGTTTATTATATATATAATATAAACGTAGTATACAACGCGTTACCAAGGTTGAATGTACCAAATTTAGATTTAGACGACCATTCCCCGAAGTGAAGAACCCAGGGTCCAGTGGAGGTGGGAGAATTGGTAACGTAACGAACGGTTTAATTACATGGTTGCGATACAGTCGTCAAATCCGAGAGAACTCCTGAGCAGCCTCGCGCTCCGCCTCATATAGGGTCCGTTTTCTCCCTCACTCCCCGCCAGGCAGCAGGTGCGCAGCAGCAACCCGCCGTCAAGTGCGTCGTAGCAAAGTCCGCCGCGTCGTAGCCAGAAGTGCGTCGTAGCCATGGTCCTCCGCAATTAGGTCATGCCTCTCTCCCTTTCCTGAGCGCGCCAAGCCCCACGCACGCACACACGTCCCGTTGACGTCACGGACTCGTCGAGACCTGTCTCCGCAGTTAGGCCCGGCCTCTCTCCCCTTCCGGAGCGCACCAAGCCGCACGCACGCACACACGTCCCGTTGACGTCACGGGCGCGTCGAGACCTGTCTCCGCAGGCGCAGACACGTAGGCGCCGGTTCCGTACTCCTCGAGACTCGTTTCGCGTAGGCCCCGTCCAGCAGGCGACGTTCCCGGACAGATCATGACTCGTTTCCGCCGCGTTGAAACTCGGAAGAAGGTCGCCGAAGGTTCCATTCTTAACAGCCCCTCCGGGGCCAGGGAAACCTCGAAAGGCCGGTGGTACAATCGCTGGCCTGAAGAGGTGGGCTTGGAGTAGGCCTTGAGAAGACGCTGCAAGCACCCAACAAACTCCCAAACCTCTTACAACGGAGGCATTAGCGGAAACGTCCCACACAACACCACGCCACACAGCAGCCAAACGCTCGGAATTCGCCAGAGACCCGCCAGACTGGATTACGGATTACAAAAATTTGCAAAAAAACTACAAATTTAAAACCTTAGGACAATTGCGGGTATCGAGACCCGCTGTCGCCAAAACACAACTCATTTTTCCAACGAGGTCACAATGAACAAAATACAAAAGACAAAAACTTTTTGCAATTTGTGAGGTCCTTTGGGGTTTTAACGAAGTGCCCCCACTTGGATCCTCATTCCCGTGGATGACGAAGACCTCTGAGATCATCCCTACTGTTTTTCGTGATGCCAGAAAAATCTGCTCAACCCATCGGCATTGCCGTTAAATTTGCCTTTCCTTTTTCTTGCCCTGAAGTCGTAGTGATCGATTTTCACGTGATTTCTAGACGTGAAAATGCGGTCCTTATAGCGCCGATAAAACAATCCGCCTTTTTCATGCCCCGTCACATTGGTCCTAGCAATCTCCTGAGCTGTACCGCGAAACCCTGACACACTAGGGTCGCTCTTCTGCTCGACTGTCAAAGACACTCCGTCTGCTCGTAGCAGAGGACCAAAGTTACGTGACGCCGGAGCTACGAGAGATCTTTCACTGATCCTGTCTTCCTCCGCCTTTTCCGCCGGTTCGTTGGGACGGCGTACACTTTCTAGTGCTACGAGGTCAGGCTGTTCTACAACCTGGTCCTCTCATCCCGTTTCTCTGCCTCGAACTCTGGTAGTGCCTGCTCCCCGACAGCTGCCTCTGGCTCTGGATCACTCGTCAACAAAGGGGCGAGCTGACGCGATTTGGACCTCGTACCTGACTGAACTAGTCCCTCTCCCAGTTGTTGACCCCTCTCGCGCAGCAGGAATTCTGACCGGTTAGAAAACAAATAAGGATACTCCAACGGGACTGTTTGCGAGACAGCCGCCTCTGTCACTAGCTCTCCGAACGGGCCAGTTATCCTTACCGTCGCCATAGGCAGACAGACACTGTGCTTTTCGAGCAGCTGCTTGATCCAAACTACCTTTCCAGTAAAATCGGATGTCGTTACATACGACGGATGAACAACGTCCATCGTCGCTGCACTGTCCCGAAGCACCCTGCACGGCTTTCCGTTTACCTGGAGCTCGTGAAGATAGGGACGAAGGAGCTCCAGGTCCTCGTCACTACCGGTCACGGTCGAGAACACAACCCGCGGTTTCTTACATCTGGCCGCTAGTGTCCCGGCTCCTGACAGTTGTAGCACAGGAACGGCTTCCTTGCCTCGAACTGCCCTGTTTGGCTTTTCCGCGCCTCGTCTCCGTTCGAGTGTTCTGCGCTCTTTCTGGGACCTTTGTCCTGCTTCGGGCTTCTCGGGCCCGTTTTCTCGCGAGCCGTTTCCCTGTCGGAAGGTCTTGCGCTGATCGCTCCGGCCGGGTTCGCTTTCCTCTCCGCTCAGCTTTCTACGCGTTGCGTACTCCTCGGCTAGCTCAGCGGCCCTTTCGACAGAGTCGACTCCTACCCTGTCCTGCACCCAGAGCTTGACTGACTGCGGAATGCTACGAAAGAACTGTTCGAGGCACACACACTCGACTACCTTGTCTCGGCTTTCGTACACTTCCTCGCTCTTCAACCATTCTATCAAATTGGTTTTAAGCCCGTAAGCGAATTCCGAGTAGCCCTCGCTGCTCTTTTTGGATGCGTTTCTAAACCTTTGACGGAACGCCCGGCAGAAAGGCGGTACCGTTTCAAAAGGCTGGACTTCACCTTGTCGTAGTCGTCCGCGTCTCCAGCACTAAGGCGCGCGACAACCTCTGCAGCCTCAGCAGGGCAACAAAGTCAAAAGCCGTTGCGGCCACGTTTCTGGGGCGAAGCTCAACTTCTCACATGTCCTCTCAAAGTTCACTAAGAATAGGCCCACGTCTTCCCCAACTTTAAACGGCTGCATGAGCTTCTTCATTTGATACGACTCGGTCTCACTTGCTCGCACCGGAGCCCCAACTCTACTGTTCTGCGAGCTTAACGCTGTTGTTCAATTTGACGAGCCTTTTCAGCGCTCGCTCTCTGTCGCAGCCTGCTCTCGTTCCTCTGCTGCAGCCTGCGCCTGTTCCTCTCTTCGCGCAGCCTGCTCCTGCTCTCGTTCCTCTCGCTGCGGCCTGCCTCCGCCTTGTTCCCTTCGCGCAGTCTGCGCTCGTTCCTCTCTCTCTGCAGCCTGCTCCCGCCTGTTCTCGTTCTCGCTGCAGCTCTCGCTCTCGTTCCTCTCTCGCTGCAGCCTGCTCTGCCCGTTCTCGCTGCGCGCCTGCCCGCCCTCGTTCCTCTCGCCGCGCCTTAGCGTTCGAAGCAGTTCCCACGCAATTTTAATTTCTCGCTTGCGCTTCGAAATCGCTTTACTGATCTCAGATTTCTTCATCTTTTGCTCCACCTCCACACCCATTCTTCACATAAACAGAATAAATCTGTTCTCGTAACCTCATTAGATCCATGATCGCTGCTCTTTAGCTCTGGCTTTGTTCTAAAACTTGTCGCGAGGTTGTACCTAAACCCAGCGCACGAGTCAAACACTACTGATCCCAGCAGTTCAAAATTAATTACCCGTAATCTGAAGCCTGGCGAATCTCGTAGCAAGTCCAAACGCTCACCTGCAGATGTAGCACGATGTCGTATGGTCCGGATCCCAACCGCTGCCAACCAGTTGTTAGAGGCGGGGCTTGTGCCGCACGTCCGGGAGCTTCCTGGCTCGTGACGACGACCATTCCCTGAAGTGAAGAACCCAGGGTCCAGTGGAGGTGGGAGAATTGGTAACGTAACGAACGGTTTAATTACATGGTTGCGATACAGTCGTCAAATCCGAGAGAACTCCTGAGCAGCCTCGCGCTCCGCCTTATATAGGGTCCGTTTTCTCCCTCACTCCCCGCCAGGGCAGCAGGTGCGCAGCAGCAACCCGCCGTCAAGTGCGTCGTAGCAAGGTCCGCCGCGTCGTAGCCAGAAGTGCGTCGTGGCCA
>JAZHYW010016233.1:0-19899 GCA_037355805.1 Ixodes ricinus
AGTGTGGACGCAGGCGTTCTAAAAAGAAAGCTCCTTGATGTGAACACTCTTACCTTCGAAGTGTGCAAACTCTTCAGAATGGTCAATCTACAGGCGACGCTGCAAGACGGGAGCCGTCGGCGTTGCTTCAACTCGCAGTGTGGTTCTCAAAATGGGCAGTTAGGCCCGTCTAAGTTGCTGCACCTTCACTCGCTCCCAGAGACGCACGCCACGACAGTCCTAGAGATATGTAAAACCCAGATGGGGGATTCGGTTCAGAATTAATATGCACAACGCGAAAGTTGTTGGGTCTCGTATAAAGCGAGCTCTCAAAACGAGTAGTCGAAAGTCTAGCTAGGGGGAAAGATGTCTGCTTTATACGTAATGGACCGGAGGTTCGATGCAAAAAGTGAGCATACTTTTTTTTTTAAATTGTATTTGAAAAAAATAAATGTTGACGAGACTTCGTGTACTCATTTTCTTTTCCTTCGTTTCTAAGTTTTAGTTTTATTCTTAGAATTATCATTGAAAAAATTATATTATTGACAAAACTTTGCTGAACTTAATGATATAGAACTCTCTTTCTTGAGGTGCAGTGGGAAACAGCAGGGCTTGCGTTGCCGGCTGGACGCCGCGGAGCAGCGTTTATGGTGTGGAGGGGTGGGTTAATATATTTGTAATATACGGCCACGAGCTGCCGGAAACTGTTTGCCCAGACTTTATCCGACTTGCCTTTTCAACTGATTCTTCAAAATCTGGTTTGGGCTAGTCAGAGACTACTCGTGTCGGGACTTACTCCGAGTCGCTTTCTAGCTTGATTTGACAAAGTCCAGCTTCTTGAAGTCAAAAACTTCCTCTCCGGATTTTTTCCAGGCTGCATTTAAGCTGGGGATCATTTTCCGCCTAATTTCAAGACGTCTTTTTTAGTAAATATATATCTTAATATATGTTGATAAAATTTTGATTGTGCCAATAAATATATTTACAGCAAACAAAAATCTTTTCGTTTCCTTTTGAATCTGCTCTTTTTATAGCTGCACACACCATATTATTTTATTCTGGGTACAAAATACGCGCATATAAGGATGTTACAACTACTTTTTCAAGTTGTCCGGGGCATTCCTTTTTATGCCACTATCTATAATAACAATATGTTATTTCCGGACGTAAAGCAGAATTTGCAAGTGCAATTTTTATATCTTTAGAGTTTGAAACCAGTATATTTTTTGCAGGCAAATAATTTGCGAAAATTACAAATTCGGACATAAATATTTCGTGTGATGCTAAATCTCGCATAAAGTTTTGATTAAATTGCGTTGATGTCGAATGGTGCCCAGTTTGCTAAATGTTGTGCCTCTAACATCTTTCTGTCCCTAGTGTACTCAAACTGTAATTTGCAATCCTGGTACAGCTTCCAAATTAAACCCAACCTGCTCAAGGTGTATACTGTGTTTCACAGTTTAATCAGTGTTTGCATGCATTCTGGGTACAACATATGTCCTGTGTCCTTCTTCTACTTTGTGTCCCGTTCATTTTGCGCTGTTTCTCAGTATGTCATTCAACCAAACAGCCCAGCAAGCTATCCTGTTAGAGTGCAATCTGGGTCTCGTGCTCCGGCTACGATTCCCAGGTACAAACACAGCTTGTGCAAAGCGTTTCTTTTCTAGCCTGCTATATTTTCCGGTATACACCTTGTTCGTTTAGCCTCGCAACCAGCCACGTTTTCTCCATACCCGGTATGCGTTCCGAAAAGAAAATGAAGTAATTACAGTCCTGAATAAGTAAAAAAAGTACAGAAGCGTCATAACAAGAACGATTGTCGGTTGCAATTAAAATGTTAACACGTTCTACCATCGAGGCGAGAAGAACACAGCGATGTTTTCACGCATACCGGAAGTTCCAGAATTAAATATGGCGGCTCCCACAGTAGAAAAGGTGTATAGACCCAGACTGTTAAACCCTTTTTTAAATCCGGTACAATTACTGGTTTATGCAAACCGTTCTTTTGTCCTGGTATATGTTCCCGGTATAGACCCAGACTGTTAAACCGTTTTTTAGAAAATCCGGTACAAATCCTGGTTTATGCAAACCGTTTGTTTTCTGTCCTGCTATATTTCTCGACATAAACCCAGATTGTTAAACCGTTTTGTTTTTGATCCGGTACATATCCTGGTTTATGCATAACGTTTTCTTTTCTGTTCTGATATATTTCCCTGTATAGACGCAGATTATTAATTCGTTTTTATTTTAAAGATTCTGTACATATCCTGGTTCATGCAAACTTTCTTTTCTGTCCTGGTATGGTTCCCGGTATAGACCCAGATTGTTAAACTGGCTTTATGAAAGTCCGGTACATATCCCGGTTTGTGCAAACCGTTTCTTTTCTTTCCTGGTATATATCTTGGAAGGTTTGACCACCGTGAATGGAAGATACCAGCATGTATTTTGTATTACTTGATTTATATATGCTTTAGTATTGACGATTCTGTGTTAGCTCTACGTTGTAAATTTTGCTGCGTCATCTGAGTGTACAAGAATGTTTACTGAGGCGTTTTTTATATTCTCGCAGCACAATTCTGGCACGAAAACTACTATAGATAACTCATATTCAGCATTCATTCATTGGCGAGAACCACGGATATAAAAGCCATAGCGATTTGAATTATCAGCCCTTGCTGTAGGGTTCTCACTAAAAGCTTTGACATAAAACTTGGTGCGGTATCGTAAACATATCGTAGCTTTGAAGAATTGCAGAGTAATATGTGTTTCAGATCAGAAATCTTAGAGACGTATTCTGATGTAATGTCTTTTTTTTACGATATCTTCACTCTAATTCCGCTTTTATTGCCAAGAAGATTTTGGCACGTGACTTATTCACACTGAAAACATGGCAATCCGAGCGAAGAAACAATTTATTTAGGTGCCACAATGGTCATTATAACTCAGGTTTAATGTTGAAGTACCATACGGCAGACATGACTAGTATTTTATTACTGGTTTTGGTTTGGTTTTCATCTATTCTAAACCCGAATATCAATTTCTCAAGAGGCACAATCCTGTCACTACTATTCTTTCCGCGCCTGAACACGCGCGAAAAGGAGACTAAATTGAGCAAACATATTAAGGTTATAACTTATAACTGCTACATTAATGATTGCTAAGTGAACCGCCGCGTCATCTATTGCATGGACGCGTGGCTTAAAATCGCAAACTTTGCTTTTTTTAAAGTGAATGCTGCAATTTTGTTTGTTTCGTAGAGCTAGTGGTAATAAACTCCATGTGTTTTAACTTTTACTTCAATGCATAGTGCATTATTTTCAACCGTCAGGTTCGTTTTCATGAGGCACAGCCGACGCTGTGTTATAAATTAATATATAAAACCTTTGTTCTAATATTTAATGATTTTGGCACGGCGGGAATATTAGTATTATCCAGCAAAAAAGCCAAGAAAGAATTTGCTTGGATCGGTCATGTGATCAAATACGGGATTTTATTTAGGCCACAGGTTGGAAACGTGACTAGAAAAATACCTTCTGTTGTCGCATGCATGTTGTCAAAAAAAGTGAAGTCCTAACTGGTAATAAAATTTTTAATTGTTCAATACAAACGCCCGGTGTCTATTGGAAAGTAGCTAAGCATCATCGTAAATAAATAAATCCGTAAATATGAGAAACACTTGGACCGCGCGGGAAGTCCGCGGTGTGCTTAAGATACAACTCGTATCAACAGGTGCAACGCTGAAGGTTCGAAAAGGTGCCAGCGAAGTTTTCCTGTCTTTTACCATCCGCATTTTACAACCGCCAGCCTTGTGCCTGCTAGCACAAGTGGTAAGATAGGCTCACTACGTGCTTTCCACGTGCTCAAAGTATTTACAGCATTTACTAATTTAGTGGTATTGGATGACTCTAAGTGATTCTCTAATTTGAATCATAAGTCTATGTTCAATAATTAAGAATACATTCACACATTCTCGGTAATTATCTGAGTTATCATGGCGATTAGCTCCCCCCCCCTCATAATATGTCCCGGTGACCGTATCACTTCCCATTTACACACCACATACGTCTAGCTCTCAAGGCGTTTTTAAAACGAATCTGAAAACCATTAAAATTCAGTAGTCTGTGTATCCTGGCCATTCGCTGTCTGTCTTGAAAATAATATATTTTATTTTTAAATATAAGTTTCTGATTGCCGTTACTGAATCTGATTTTTCATTGCAAAAACAAAATACATGCCGATTCTTTGTTATGTCGTGTTAACTCAAATGATGGCAAAATATTATCTCACGACAAAAGTGTAATATAATGTTTCTTTTAGAGATGGCCTGGTACTATAAACGCCCTGCTATTATTTTTCCACTACGCACAATACGCAATTAGGGCGGTACATAAAAATTAATATGATGTGTTCTTCAATAAAGAGTGAAGCTAAGCGGACGCAAATCTGCTGGAGTATTAGAATTCGAGATAGTGTGACATAACAAGGCCAACGGCGTATTGGGATAACCACAATATTCACTATCAGTCAAAAGTATTTACCTCCTCGGGATGTTGATTTACACAATAAATTTAAGTCTTTGTTCACTGCTGCATTTGCATTTGGCAGTTTTCTTTCCATTCCTAAATTGTGCAGGCTCTATTTTGATTCTCAGTTTACTCCCTTGCTCAGTGGCTTATTTTATCATTTTGGGAAAAGTAAATTATGATCTGCCGTTGAAAACAGCCTAAGGCTCAACACTTCAGCTAGAGCTTTGTATCATAAGTATCAAAACGCAATCAACATGCCAAGGAATATCACACAGTAGCGAATTCCTGTGCATGTTCAACTCCCAAAAAAACATGTGAAGCTGAATACCTGAACAATAATAAAACAAAATGGCAAATTGTTGATTGAATTTTGAGTTTAAAATGGAATTCTAGCTATGCAACTTTGTGCATAGATTACCATACAAGTTCGATGAGATTTGCAATTTTAAATCTGAAATTTTATAGAAGATAAGAACGCCTGCTTTGACAACATACCCAAGGGCCATAAAGGCGGCAGTCTGAAGAAATATTATTGTTTGAGTTCCATTTCAAGTACTTCGTCAGACCCTTAATAGGGCGTACTTTTAATCTTCAGTACTTATATACCGGTTAGAATAAAATGCAGGTGTTGTTTCTTTTCTAAAATATACACTAAGATTGATGTCACTTGCATAGCGTGAGTTCGCAAACAGAAAAAAACGTTAACAATACACAAACTTTTTTTTATATTTTCAATACACACCTGTTGTTAGTTGTGATGTATCGTAGGCGTGATTGTAAGAAACAAATATTTTATGTTCGTTTGACACTCGTACAATATATTATTTACAAGGCTCTTGATCTACAAGATACAGAAGGAAACTTCCATGTATGCAGCCTAGAAAACTAGCCAGCTTGATAGTATGTTCCAAATTAAAATTTGTGTTTTGTTTGTTTTCCTTAAAAAGTTTGGTGAGCAAACAATACTTCTCTTTAAATTGGAGCTCACTAAACAAGATATTAGGAAGCAAACCCAAAGTGGGCCCTCATGAGTCATAAAATGTCTCTGAAAATACACTGGATAAGACATACCACTCACATACGTGTAGGAACATGCGCAAATAGCGTTTCGCTAAAGGATCGCTTAATTTTTTCTCTTCAAGGAGAGATATTAAATAAGCTAACGAGTTATCACTCGTCACTGGGATCAAAAAATATTGTAAAGTTACATGATGAAAATAGGACATTTTGTGTAGCAATCACGTAGCCGAAAATGATGGGGAAAACATACATCTTGCTGATCAGATTTTCTTAGACATGGGTAATATGGAGGTAAAGAAGCATTATAGGTTTCCTGATATTTAACACATAATGTATTTACTGAAGATAAATCAGCAACACATAGTGGAAAAATGCCATATTAGTTTTGTGACATTTCGAGCAAGTCATGTTAATCAATGGCATGAAAATGCTGGGATAACATGTGGTTTCCTAGTATACTTACTATTCTAGGACAGAGGTTTCCCAAATGGGGCTCCGCGGACCCTCTGGGGTCTCGGGAAGGCATTCAAGGGGTCCGCGAAGCCCCGCTCTCACTGGGGCAGTTTCGCCGGCAATAAAAGCTGTTATTTTTTTCAGATTGAGAAGAAATATGTTTTAGTTTTTGGGCAAGTTTTTCTGTGTGTGCATGTGAATAAGAAAAGTCTACTTCACACTAGCCTTTAGTAATATCCATTTATTAAATTATTATTATGTTTAACCTATACCTTTTTTCCTCCCTTCACCATGAACGCGGTCCTCCATCATCTCCGCCTATCCACAAAGGGTCCGCGAAACATCGATGGCTGAGAACCGTCTGTTCTAGGGAATATTATAGATATTTTACTGCTGAATTCAGTACAGAGGTGGATGTTGCTTCAACTCCAAATCGGTGATGAAACTTGTGCGAACTCTTTTTCTGAAACCATCAACACTACTCTTTCATTTGTAAAACGGTGTAGTATACTATATTTCAGGAACAAACCACCATATTTAGCAGTTAAATACAATATATATTAATCTGTTTACATTTCACTAAAAAAATCAATACACCTTACACCACAAAATAGAAACAAATATTTTATTAAGAACCACTAATCATAAAAGTCTTGTGGCGCCACAGCAGTCTATGCAATGCGCCAACTCGTGTCCTAAAATTATTATACATTTATACCTACGCTTACCACAAAACCAATGTTTTTTTAGTTCAAGAAAAGTATGTAACTGCTGAAAATTCTTAAGTTATATATAGGCACACAGTCATGGGCAGTATTTTAAAAGTATTTGCACTGAATTATTATAGTTTGAGTATGTCTTACTTTTGCATATTTTGGTATATGTGTAACATGTTCCAACTTTCCGGAAAATTTTCAAACATTGAATAATTACAATACAAAATGGAATTTAATAAAGTTTCACTGACTCCTTTTTTATATGGGAAACAATGTAGACGTCTGGATCCATCTCATCTCATTCATTCATTTTGTGTGAACCCAGCAAACAACATGACGCTTTCTTAGTGGTGCATTTCCCAGATTGAGTAACAGCGGAAGAAATATGAATAGGAAGAGAAAATTTTAAACAAACATAATATAATAAACACAATTTCTAAAATCCACGGGCGTCATCAAAACTAATCACTGCTACTATTCGTGGCAATCTGTCCCCAATGGTTACATGTTAATTGTAGCGCTGTCATGGGTTTCGCCTTGCGCAAATGTGAATGATAAAACATTGAACGCGATTTGCAAGAAATCCGAGGAATGCGTAAGTATATGCAGCTTAGTAATACAAATGAATCAAATATTTCAATAGCGACCTTCAGCGAAAACTTCATGTCTTATTCTTCTGTTATGCAATGTATCCAGTTTCATCAGTCTCGCATATTCTATCATCATTGCAGTTATCTTCTAAATAAAAGTGGTGATCATAAAGTACACGAATGAATTTCCTTCGAACACGATCGACGATACATGAATTTTTAAATTCCAATACAATTCCACACCACCGAGGCGTATTCAATACGACCAGTGTTGTACACGTTCGTCAAAAAAAGGAACGAAATCTTGTTCCACGTTCCTTCTGATTTTTAGGACGCCTTCCCGTTACAACTTTCATTCGTGAAAAGGGAACTTGTTTCCGTTACAGGTAAAAATGGCACGTATCGTTACACACGCGTTACGTTTGTATTTTGATGATTACTATACTTAGTTAAGTATACAATTATCAGGACGAAAAAAAGAACGCCTTTCATTACAAAAGATAACGAGTTTCCGTTTAAGTTCCACCGATGCAAAATGGAACGGCGCGGTTCCTTCGTTCCTCCGAAAAGAAACGCGTTCCAGGAACGCCGTTCCTTGGAACGCCGTTCCGTACAACATTGAATACGACTACGCACAAGTGAGCAAAACAAACAAATAAAAAAGAATGGAAATTAAAAACAATTGCGTCTTTCACGTCTAATGGCTTCAAAGACTTTAAAAGATGCATTCGTTAAAGCAATGAAATGGTGATGGAAATTAAATACAGGACCAACATACACTCCCAGATCTCGAATCTAAGAAACACGAGCAATGACGTAGTCGCCTAACGTAAAAAAAAGGTCACAGTGTCACACTTTCTAGAAAACGACATAATTTTTTGTATCCGTCTCATTCAAAACAAGGTCATTCAGAGAACACCACGTCGAAATTTAATTTACATAACGCGGTAGACATTCAACAGTCCGTTACCGTATTAACCACACTGAACAACTTAATGACGTCAGCAATGTTGTCAGCAAAATGAGAGTAAAAGTGCTTGTTTAATGGCGTGAGAAATATAATTTGAAAGTTAAAAACAAAATGGACCAACATTGCTGCCTTGTGGAACACCAGAAGTAGATAAAAAGTGACTAGATAAGCAGCTCCACACTCGCACAAAATTTTACCCCAGCGATAAATTAGTTTCAAAAAGCCGATAGCACTTAAACAAGGACCGTAGTCGCGGACCAACATTGCTGCCTTCTAGAACACCAGAAGAAGATAAAAGTGACTAGATAAGCAGCTCCACACTCGCACAAAATTTACCCCAGCGATAAATTACTTTCAAAGAGCTTTTTTCGCAAAAGTATCTGATAATTTACTTTATCGAATGCTTTAGTCATACACGACATCTGCTTGGCTTTGGCTTTGTACAAATGGCGCAATATGATTAAACAAGGAGCACAGATTGAATTCCAAAGATCAGCCCTTTCATAAAAACGTTCTGTTCTGCAATAATCTTCTAACAAAAATATGTGTAAACTCGAGTATACAAAGTAATATCCAAAACTTTTGATGAGCTACAAATAGAGAGAAAGGCCGATAATTATTAAGCGTCGAACAACCGCCGGATTTATGCAACAGAACTGCAAGATATCATTTCCAAGCGGCAGGAAAAATTCCAGACTCCAATGACGAATTAAAAATGTGAAGCAACACTGGACAATGTAGTTGAGCATAACCCTTCACTATAAAATTTGGTATTCCATTCGCTCCTCCAGACAACTTCGGTTTCAATTTCCTATTGGCCTCCAGTACTTCACTTTCAGTTACTGGAATGAGAGGCAAAGAATCTGTGCGGTTTGTATCCGAGTATGTCGTTGGGCAATCGTTAGTATTGAAACAAGAGCTAAAATGCTTGGGATAAAAGTTATTACATAAATAGGATTTCAATAAAAATCCTCGCCATGTTGAATGTGTGACAGTGGCAACATTGTCTTTCGGGCTGTCCTTAACATATTTCCATAGGCGCTGCGGCCGTGTGCTCAATGATTGCTCCGTAATGTTATCGCGCTCTCGCTTATCTTGCTGGAACAATCTTTTCGCCAATACTCGACACTGACTATATTTTGTATGCCCGTTTGATAACCGAGTTTGCCATTAAAGATGATCATAGTGTAGCTTGTGTCTTAAGCAATGCCTAACTTGCTTTGAGAACCATGTGTCTATCTGCTCTTGAGACAGGTAAGACGATGTCTTCTCAGTAGTTTAGCATTTGCCAATGAAATACTACTTCAAATTGGTTGTTCAAGGTTCGCAAAACAACAGTAAATATAATATTAAAGAAAGGTACAGCGGCCATCTATATTAAACAGGTAGAAAGTATCATCGTTGGGCGCAGCGTAACGTTTTCTTCTTCACGTGCTCCATGCTGTTGTGCACTACTACACTTCGATACGGATTCGTCATTTTGCGTCTTGAGTCTTATGTCAGAAACACGCCTCTTGACTGGTTTGACGTCAAGAGAACAGAATGTAATAAAAATAGGAAAATAACGTGCGGTTGGGGGTGAACTCTTGTACTTTGCTTTCAGATTGAGTTCCTTTTTTACTTCAAACTGCTTTCATACTGACCATAGAGCAATCTTTGCTGGGCTGAACCCTTCATATTCAGTGATCCGCCTTATTGCTCCACCGTATGCAGTTACATCACTCTCAAGTTCAAAGAAGTGAACAAAGTCTGCGTGGTGTCCATGCATGTGCATCATGTGTAATTTAACAACAATTCTTAATTTTTTATCTCTTGAATTAGATACAATATGCACTCATTGACTCGAAGTTATTTGTCGTTCGAATATTTTTATATTTTTCATGTCTTTTTATCAAGATTTTTGTTAATTTTTTTAACAGGTACGGTTTCGAAGGCGAATCCATTGTCGAGCATACGAATCAGAAAGCTAAACAGGATTTTTTTTTTAAGTCAATGTGATTACACAAGTACTGCTTCCATTCATCGTAATTTCGTAATACGTTGGTAAAGGACGTTTTGCAGACGTATAAGCAATGAACAGAATGCCATAGGCTATTGGCTTGATACAAGCATATTTGTTTGCTTGTCTGTATCATTCATGCCACCGAGATATCTCGGAGTGTTCGTAGGCAGTGCGAAGCACACAGCTTTCACATTACAGCACGTTGACGAGGCTCGTCGTAGACGAGTGCAGGTCAGGCGCAGGAACGGAATAGAAAGCGAAGCGAAATTGATGTGAAAATCCCCAGATTTGTACTCAGAAGTCGGGGACAGAAACGACAACGTCACCACAGTCACATGACAATTACGCGAGTGCCGTGCCGTGTCGCTGTGACACACGTTATGCAATATACCCGTAAGTGTACGCGATATATTTTTGATTCATCTATTTCATCGTCCGTACTGTTGCTTCGTGACAGTGCGAAAGTAAACAAAACACAATTTAGCACTCCGACGTACTCGCTCGTGACGAGATATTTTGGAGGAACGTAGCAGGAATTGAGGTGCGCTAAGAATGGAAACACATAACTTCAAAGAAAACAGAGGGGTCTATACCCATTTGCTGTTCGGTAAGGGTCGATGCCTTCCGAAGCGCGCTTCCAGATTTTGCTACACAGGACAAACTGGGGATGGAATGCCCGCAAGAAGGCAGCTCCGTTGTCTTCTTGTTTTTACATTGTTTTGCAGGTTCTTTTTTACGATTTTTCCCTGAAATAATCTTTATGTTACATTCTATACGAACGCTTCAGAGTAACGGTTCCTAGGTAGAGTCTACAAAACGAGCCGAAGCAGCAAGAGGTGCTGTACTATACGGTAGATGAGTTCTACGACGTAGCTACGTTTTTAATTTCGGAAGATGAAGTGTTTTATTCCCTTTTATGCACGTATCAAAATACTTCCTTGAGCACTCAAGCCTCCTCGTGCCAATAACGGGTGCCACCATATAAAGAACACAACAAAACATATTATTTTTACAAGTAATTCAAATTGTATTTCATCTTGTTAACATTTGTGTTTTAAGGATAAATTTCAAGCAAGCAATTGACTTTAACATATTTCAAGAGGCCTGATCGGACATTAAACTCTAATTTCACATGGTCCGAATGAATGATTGGCCACAGTGAAGAACGATGGCTCATAGATCATCCTTACTGATTATGTTACACGTACATGCTCTGTGTTCAAATGAATACTGTGAACGACTTAATACTTGCGAGGAACTAATTTTACTGCGAATTTTATGAATCGCCTACAATTCGCAAAAACTAGGTCCTGCGAACAATTCCGGTAAAATGTAAACACATTGGAAATCTATACTGAGAAATCCCACCATGACGCAAAAATTGGAACCCGCGAATAATTCCAAAACCTCTAATCTTTTACCATGACCGCGAAATATTGAGCCCACTAAAAATAAGTCGTGTACAGTAATCATTAAGCAAAAACATATTTAGAACAGGTTGAACACGAGCAGCGCTTCTGAGCAAAATCATAGGTGTTCAGCTTTTCTTTAGCGTTCCATCTTCGTTTTGAGCTACGTAGTACGGCTACTGCCAGCAAAATATTACGGAGGACAGGAAAAGCAAATGCAGCTTTTTAATGCAGGTGTAAAAATAAAATTTCAGGCGAGTTATGTGACTGACATCAGTTAGTACGTCAATACTAGAAGTGTATAATTAAACTGCACTAAAATATAGTCTGTAATAAACTTCTGTGTCCGCTTTTCAGTGACTTCAGAAATACTTGGATCGCATTCATTCCGTAATCACGTACGAACATACAGATGTGATCAAATATGACGTACGTTTCGTTCAGTCATATTAAGTTTAAATAATAATACAACTGTGTAAATGCTCAATTAAAACGTAACATCTTCTGATTGTCAAGACAATTTGATCACTCATTTTGTAATTCGTAATAAACATGTAAAGTAATATGATGCCAACATTCAGTTGAATTCTGATTAATCAAAATAAAATAAAGTTAATTCAAATTAGGTAGATGCTATGTAAATCAGTAGGAAGCTTAGCTCGGTTAATACAGGATTACGTAGTTTGAGCTGTATGCGCACAAATGAGAGGCGCTGATCGAGCGGTCCGTGCAGCGTCAGACTTGCCGCTACTAGCGCAAACGGAGGCGGTGAGCTGGGGCACAAAGCGGCGGCGCTAATCCGTCTGGCGCGGCTACGATGTCACTCCTCTGGAATGCGCAGACCGGCGAGACGGGCGGGGAGTCGGGCGTGCGGCGGCGGAGCGCACGGCGGCGGCTTAGTGTGGCTCTCGCAATGAGCCGTGCTCATTATGCGAGCCGTGCTCATTATGCAAGCTGCGCGCAGCGGCAGAGGCGGAGCCGCCGCCGCCGCGCGTGGCTTGCGCGTGGCGAGTGGCTTTCTGCATTGAGTCTCGGCTCATTGCGAGAGCCACGCTGAAACCGCTCAACCTCGGCCAGTGTAGCTAACGCTACCGAAACACCCAAAAGATTTGTGTGAACAAGATATGCCGAAACTGCGTCACCCTCCCGCAGCCAGGAACAAAACCACCTCCAGCTGCATGTGCGTAACGTACCCCCATGGCACGAGTGAGGTTCTCGCCCGCTCTCTGAGACCGTACGGCATCGCAGTTACACGTAAGTCCGTCTCAACCAAAGGCCATTATCTTCCTCTTCCAAAGGATCGTCATCCCTCAAAGAAATAAAAATCTAAGGGCTGGTTACCGAATTCGTTGCGCAGAATACGATGCCTCATATGTGGGGGAAGCGAATAACTTTTCATGAACGTCTGCGCAGAGATAAATATGACGTGACGCCGAATAGACATCCAAGGCGATGCGCTGGCGGAACATGCTGCGAAGACCGTCCACGCTATCGCCTTCAACAGCAGTTCCGTCCTAGATTGGGAAAGAAATAGGAGGAAACGGCTTTGATTAGAACCTTTGCATACACAAATTACGAAAAATCAACCTAAACCGTTCCACCGGAACGCTGCCAAGCAGCTATATGCACGGGCTACGATGCTCCATGCACACAAAGAAGAATAAGAATGCATTACCGACTGAAAGAAGAAAACAGATTGCGGCCTTTGGAGTACACATACAGTAACCCCTGAACAAAGAGCCGAGTCGGCTTAGAAACGAGTGGCACTATGAAGAAATCTGATTAAAGTCTAATAAGTACCCCTTTCAGATAAAATATATAATATCAAGAATTGCTCCTTTTAATTAACTTCCGATTCATCTTTAATGTTTATATGTCGAGATCTAATTTACAGGAAACATGTTTCACTAAACGTAGTTTTCATACTACTATCAGTTTACCTAATTGTTATGTACCGAGTACTGTGTAATAAACACTCCGTGTGTTGTTTAAAGAACACTTAAGAGCGTAAATTTTCGTGCTCTACCGAAATAGATTGGCATCATTGAAATTACATTACTGAAGATAATACTCTGAGGTTAACACGCACGGTGCCAAATATAAGCACCGTCTGCAGTCAAACGTAGCTGTTATATTTTATCATTAATGCACTTTACATGTCATAAGAACTCTATATTTTCGCGTCGTTTTCACGGAAATTAGCAATCATGGTACTAATTAAGAATCAAGGCCATGAAAGAGCGGTTGAGACGGTGCTTGTTTTGACATTGTAATAAACACCTAGCGTAGTTCATAATCGTCAGCCTGCTAAGCTTCATTTCACTTTCTTGGATGATATTTAATCAATGCAACCCTGGGGACACATTCGGTTGCACATGAATAAGACGGATGGCGACGGTAATAAAGGCACAGTACAGCACGTCTAAACCGTTCGTGTTGTTGCCCGCTTCGTTTAATTTCTGTCGTCTCCGGTTTTAGCCATGTGTATCTTAAGACCGACTCGTCGATTTATTGACATCATTATCAATAGACATTCTGTTATTTGGAGATGAGTATTTATTGTTATGTCACGAATACTGTTTCCTCAACAAGTATTATTTGTAATTATTCAGCCTCATTCCAGGAATTCGTTTATGACGACACAAGTTGAACGTTTTTGGATTGGACACCCCGAAAACCTAATCCAAAATCTCATTCCAAGCAATTAAATTTAAAAAAACAATGTCATTGGAAAGTGCTTTTGAGTAGTTGTGTAGCATTGTTATTAGTTTATTGCAATAATTGGTTGTGAACACGTCGCAATTTACATATTTTTGAACAAAAATATGAATTGCACTCCTGTTGATTTAAACATTCACACGAATATTTATTCATGCGAAAACATAAACAACAGTCCTGATTCGTCACTAGCTTACTGTTTCTCTATGGCTTATGGCAGCACAAGCTCCGACGGCCATACTGCGCGAAAATAATTACATTGAGGAAGACTAGTAAAAATCCACTTTGAAGTTTGCTCAGGTATTGCTTGTTGAAATGTTTTTAGAAATACTAACATACGTTCAAATATTTTACGAGTTGTCTTCTCTGTTGTTTTGTTCTAAAACCGTCATTTGTTACTCTTCTTTGACCCACTTCTGTTTCCTCATTTTTCCCTAGTTCTCTTAGACGTTGGTTGTTGTAGTTTTTCGTGCTTCAATTACCATCTGTAACATTCCACTCTCCTGGCTTACTGTCTGTCTTCGGAAGTCTATCTTACGTGGTTTTCGTGAGTGAGTGTTTGCCTTGAAGCTGTACCTTTTTAGTTTACTGCAGTGAGCTGAAGAAATCTGGCTTGCTCTTCGAGGTGCTTTTAGGTCTCGCAGCTGATAGCTCACTGGGCGTGTTTGTCGAAGTACTGCATAATGTCCCCTGTATTTCGGAAGTAGATCTGCTTCCCTTCTTTTTCTTCTCAGATGTCCATGCACAGAACGAGGCATCCTAAACTCTGAGAGGCATTTGTGGGGTACATGTTCATTATTGCCAGCATTTGTTGTTTGACTTTACTTATGGCGACGTGGGCACGGCGTGGCGCGTCATTATGTCATGTTCTCGAAAAGAGTGATCTACTCGTCTTCTGTGATCCTTCTTGGTTGGTAACCGTGACTCTTTTAAAAGAACCAGGGTTATTCCATGCACTATCATTGAATGGACTAGATATTTGCTTGTTGGGTAGTGCGCTAACACAAAGGCTGCGTATTGCACATGCACAAGCCAATTGTCTTGAGGTGTGTCCACGTATGCGTACAAGATGTCTGCGACAGTTCGATGTGCACGCTGAACGATTCCGTTGGTTTGTGGACGATAGGGGACTGCCTGGGCGTGATGCATTCGAAAGAATGCTATATCTTGCTTAAAAAGATGCAAGCTAAATGATGTACTACGATGGGTTAGCACACAGCAGGGTACGCCGTAGTGAAGTACACTTTTCTCACGTAAATGCTTCACAACGTGATTCACAGCACGGAGCTCGATCCATTTTGTGATATGGTCAAAAGGAACGATATTATAACGGTTGCCTTGTTGTGTCTTCGGAAATGGTCCCAAATGATCAAGTATCAATAAGCTCTGAAATCATCTTGCGAGATTGGGTATGATTGATTTCGTTGAACGAGTAAAATATTCGCCATTTTGTTTTGTTGGCGAGTTTCACAAGAAGCAACATAGTGGGCAACATCTTGATTGCAATCCCCGCCACCAATAGCGTTTAGCAAGTGTGGCTAGAGGTTTCTATCTGTCCAGGAGACCTGCTGTAGGATCCTCGTGGCAGAGGTGCAGTACGCCAGTCCTTAGGGAAGGGGAATCACCTGTGAATACTGACGATGATGTGGGTTAGTTATGACAAGGAATGCCCTATTCAACACAGTACGCTCTATGCAGTCGCCAGGAACAACTGACGAAGCGTGAGATGCAAGCTGCTGCATAATCCTGCATTCATCCTCATCTTGAATATAGCGAAAGGCAAAAGTGAATCTACACAAGTAAGTGTCATATTTGGGAGTCTCGATTTCTTGACTAGGGAGCTGTGGGACAAAAAAAATCACATCTTGGTGACTTCTTTTGCTGCAATGTAAAATTTGAAAGTCACATTCTTGCGTGAGAAACGCCCAACATGCAAGCTTCGCTCTTGAAGTTCTGTTTGCTCTAAAGACAAGTTAACTCTGAAATTATTGTTAACGACAATGAAACGACGGCCTTAGAAATGTGAACGAAATTTATGCAGTGACCAGACTAGAGCCATACATTCCAGTTGACAATAATGATATTTCTTCCTTTTGGCATGAGCCGGCGACTTACCTAAAGAAATTACTTTTTGACCACCGTCGGTAGTTTCTTGAAGCAGAATAGCGTCAAGTCCGTGTTCACAAGCATCTGTGTGGAGTACATATTTTGTGACAGAGATGGATTGCAGTATGCAGAGTACTGGGACCTTTAGGTGGTCCGTCTTCAAGTTTTCAAATGATGACTGTTCATCGCTTCTCCAATTCAACGCCATATTATTTCAAAACAAATGAATCAGAGTAGAGGATCGAGAAACGAAGGTGGAAATAAAATGGTGAAATATTACGCAAATACCAGAAACTTTTCACATTTTTTTATAGTTCTTGGCATCGGACATTCAGGTAAGGCCTCAAGTTTAAAGGTTCAGGTTTGATCCCATCTTTGCTCACAAAGTGTCCTATGTGCCTCACCTGATTCAAACTGAACAAAACACTTTTCAGGTCTTAAGCAGAGATTGTAGTCACATGGGGCATCTAACACAAGATGTTGTTTTCACTGGTGTTCGTCGAACATTTTGGCATGAACGACAACATCATTAGTCCAAACCCTCTTCGTGTGTCTGAAACGTAGCTGGGGCATTACAAAGACCAAAGAGAAGACGGTTGTGTTGATATAGGCTGTTCAAAAGAGAACACATGAAGCTTCTAATGTTGCATCTAGGGCCGATATCCTAAGAAATGAGAAGTTCAGTGTTAATCCGCAGTACAGTCAGAGCCAGAGTTGCTTCACGTTACGGCGAAGTCGTTGGGCACCGGCGTCGCGTTCGCGCACCTTGGAGTCTTCACGGCGAAGTCTCACTTGACTTCGTTCTCTCGAGCATGCAACTTACAGTTTTGCCTGCGGCAAACAGCGAGATGCGTCAGCCTCGCCATCAGCGCGGCTTTCAGCGTCTCACGACAAGCGCGACGCCTAGCACGCGACGACGCCAAGAGAGACTCAGCGTCTGCCGCTTTCCGCCGTCCTCTCCTCAAGTTTCAGCGCGTTTTCCACTTGGGGCGGCTCAGGGATTCACTAATGATGACACAATTCGCAGATCCGTCTTCTATGTGGTATTGCCCCTGTAACTGATGACGTCACAACATGGCGCTCTGCTCCAAACACACGGTTGCTAGGGGCGTTGTTATGAACAAATGCATAGGGGCTAGACGTTGATGATTAGGGGTTTTAGGGCGCACGAGGTAACTTAGGATATATTGCGCCAGACAAAACTACTTATAACGGCTCTACTACGAAAGATATGTTAACGAGCTTTATATGGTACAACTATAACATGGTATGATACTAGTAAATCACGCGGCAGTATGCTGTAGGAGATATAAGCTCAAAAAGTCACGGTCACATTGATAAAATCCACAACGCCATAAAACGTGCAAACCTGTCAGTACTTCTCCACACTGGGTGCAAAGCTTTACGTCTTCGCCAGAAAAATAGTGTAGATTAGTCAGACGTGAAATGGCCAATGCTCATGCAGCAGAGTAGAAACTCAAGCCGACGTTCCTTATAGAACGAGTTCTCCCACAGAACCCGGCATGGGTTTAATCACGTGCATTTTTGTTGCACTCCACGTCCCACTCCGACTGCCGTGATTTCAGAAGTGATTTCTTTAAAAAGGCCTAAAGTCCTAATAGGGTAAGCCAAAACATGTTGCCAAGTACTTTGCAGATTCATCCATATTATCTATCTCTCATTCCCTGAGGTTCCGACATGACTCTGTACCCAGCGAATTTTATGGTGTGTCTAAGTTGGAGAGCCCGGTTTATTTTAGGCCGTATTTGTAGTACAAGAAGGTTCTTCTTGGGCATTCTAAACGAAAGAGCCTGTATCATCGTCTGTGAATCCGCAAAGAGCATAGCCTTTAATACATTGTTGCTCATGTTATGTTCAACGGCTAGAGAGATAACATAAAACGCTGCGGAGAAAATGCTGCCACACCATTCATTTGCAAAGCTTTCCCGAAGAAACCATATTATACGGCACAATCAACAAAAGATTAAGATTTTTACTCATCAGTATAGAATGCAAGATTATCTTCATATGTCTCCTGCAATGACTGAAATTTCTGCTGCAGTGGGTGTAGAGAAATAGTCCGTTTAATATAGAATAAAAGGTTAAGAAGCGCGAACAGAGGGGGAAGGAAGAAAAACGGACGACAGGACAGGTGCTTCTTACTTTGTGATCGACCAATCGTAAAAGATCGGCACTTCGTTCCACGGAGAAATGTTTTCTTTGTGTTTTTTGTATGACACCATCGTTTGAGTGGAAACTGGGGAAGCACAAGGGCTCTGAAAGCGAAAGTTTATAGGACCTACAATACCTGGTTTCTTTTCAAAAGTTGAGAAAATTGACCTGCTATGGATGATACTCTAGCATGAGTGTCGCGGGTTAGAATAGATCCTACAAGCATACGAGAGAGGCTATGGTACTGTCTACGCTTTCAAGATGGCATATCAGAGGTGTCTGCATGCAAACCCAACACGAGTTGATGTGCCAAAAGCACCTGTAGCCAGTCGGAGCCCGAAAGGGTGAACCAGATCCAGCATCTCCAGTGTAGATGGACGTGCATATCCACATACAATTGCGGCCATAGTCGAGGCGAGACCTGACTACGGAATATAGAGTCGCAAAAGGCAGTGCCTGTCAGACCCCCACGAGTTGTGGTATAACACCTTGAAAAATGTTTGATGAATTTGAGAATTCTGCGTCTTAATTCCTTCAAATGAGGTACAAAAAGTGAGTTTCTTTTCCGAGAATTATGCCCAGAAATTTCGTGGTCCTGCTATGTTAATATCGTTTAAACGCAAGGAAGGTTAAAGGCGCGATTCCCGGTGAAACGAAAAAGGAACGCAGGCAGTTTTTTTTTCCAGGAGAAAAAGTGAAACGGTTTTCATCCATCCCTACTGCTCTTCCTATGGACTGTAAGTTGTAGTTTTCATTCAAAGCTCGAGAGGTTGCTAGAAGAAACCGAGATCTGCACATCATCCACACACAATAGGTAAAAACACAGACGGTGGCATCACACTCGCCAAACTGTTAATTTTCACAGCAAACAGTATCGCCTGAAATTCCTCTCTGAGGGACTCAATTTTCCTGAAGGAACACATCAGACAGTGTAGAACCTAAGCAAATTCTAAAGAAACGGTCACTTAGAAAATTCTCCATACACTGGAGCATGCGGCCATGTACTCCATAGCTGGCAGATCCCAAAGAAATTCACACCTCCATGTTGTATCGCGCGGCCTTTGCAGATCAAAATATACTGAGACGAGAATTATTCCGGTGTGCAAAGGCCTCACGGATAAAAGCTTCGAAACAACGAATTTTCGGGAGCGGCTGATCGTCGCTCTCGAAACTACCACACTGATTAATGTTCAGAATGATTTCTTCATTCAGAAAATACACCAGACGCCGGTTGATGA
>JAZHYW010016234.1:0-16617 GCA_037355805.1 Ixodes ricinus
CTTTCGAGTGCAGACCTGAACCCCGGTTTATCGCTCTAAGCCCCTCTACCTCGTTGCCCTTTCGGCACCGCGCCCCGTGGAGAACAACCAGCCTCTGCCGCGTTGCGCGAGGAGAGCGCAGCACAGGTTGGTTGCCCTATTTCTTCACGGGGTGCGGTGCCGGCGAGGACGAGAAGCGCTCCGATAGCAAACCGAGACTTAAAAACCCGTCGAATTTGTGGGGTTTTTCAGAAAGCCGTAAAATGCTGCGCGTGCCTTCTATTGTTGTGCAATTTGTTGAGTTAGGTGTTTTTTGATGATGGTGACCAATTTTCGAATTGAAACCGTTCCCTTTAACACAATACTACAAAAGTTAATTACGCAAAAATATTTAACAACTTAATTATTCCAAACTTGAATAATTTTCCTTAATGGGCCTCTGGCCCAGGACCAAAACGACACAAGCCTTTGTTTATTGCGATACATAGTTTTCTGCAATATCGAATTAGTCCACTTCTCGTGAAACACCCGGTATAGATATATACCAGGTAGATATTTTTGACTTCGAGCATAGGTATTGGCAAAAATTTCGTAAAAGATACACTTATGCGGTTTGTGCGGGTGAGTTATATGGCCAGGGAGGCATTATGTGGGAGGCTTATCTTTGCGGTGAGTCAAATAATTAATTAAAATTCGTTGATTAACTTGGTAATTAGTGGAAATAAACATATGGTTACAAATAGGCACTTAGGAGAGCGTCATCGAAAACCACTAGATCAAGTACTTTTAGACCGACTCGTCGCTCGTGGGAAACTCGGGGCGCGCCAAAGTTAGCACTCGTGAAGCAGGGGCCTCCTCTCCACCAAGTTCGCTCCGCCGTTGAAGTGGAAAGGGTGTGGAGGAGCTTTCACTTCGTTCTGGCCTGTCACCGGCTAGAGCTGCTGCGGAACGCGATAATGATCTAACTGCTTCCTCTTTCCGCCACTGCTACTTTCGCGCCTGCCGTGACGAGTGATAACTTTGGTGCGCCCCCGAGTTTCCCATGAGCTTCAAGTCGTTCTAAAAGGTGTTGATTTAGTGGTTTTTGATGACGCTCTCTGAGTTTCTAATTGAAGGCATGTGTCGATTGTCACTAATTAAAAAGTTAATTAACGAAGTTTAATTAGTTAGCCGACCTACCCAAAGATTAGCCACCCACATACATCTCCCTGGCCGTATAACTTACCTGCAAAAACAACATAAGCTCATCTTTTACGAATTTTTTGTAATAAATCTGTTCGAAAAAAAAGTACCTTGCATATATATATACATATTTGAAGTAACTAAATATGGTAATTAGCACAATACAACAGTAACGTATATGTGACGATACGTTCCATTTTTTAGACCGTCACGGGAACAAGTTCTTTTTTCTCACAAATGGAACTTCTAACGGGAACGCGTTCAAAACATCAGAAGTGAACAAGGAACGACCTTTCGTTCCTCTGTTTGAAGAACGTGCACATCACAGGTACATGCCTGGGTTAAACCACACCAAAACACCCGTGCAGGAATGCAAGAAAGGGGGCAAACCAGAGAAGTCGTTGCGTGAGCGCTCATATCGCCGTCCTAATACACTGCAAAAAAAAAAATATATATATATATATATATATATATATATATATATATATATATATATATATATTGTTACGAATGAGAAGTGATGAGGCCGGTGAATAACTGAGTAAACTAAACGTTTAATCGGGCGAACTTGTGCCCAAAAATAAAGAGGGAAACAAAAGATAACAGTAGAGCGTCGCGGGCGTCGAAGTCGGCGAAAGAGCAGAGTCGAACGCTGGGGCGAAACTGACTCCGGCTTGCCACGCGAGCCCCTTTGTACACACGTGGGCATCTGGATCATTCGGCGTAGAAGGTTCTGGCGCGTAGAACATTCTAACCTCGAATCAACAAGACGGTTCTCGAATTTACCAGAACACTAAATCGCAGCAATAAACAAAATTGCACGCTCACTCCCAGGAATCGAACCCCGGCTTTTTCGCGTGGGAGGCAGGCGCGATAACTGCTAAGCACACGCGCGCGCTGCCTCACTTCGGGCCAGCTGCGGCGCGCGGTAATATATTCTCGCGCGCGCAGCTGCGCGCGGTATATATAGATATAGATATATAGGCAGCTGCGCAGCGCGCGCAGCGCGCGCACGCGCGCGTGCGGTAATATATATATATATTAAGTAATTAAAACTCAAAATATCTTAGAACCCCTTTTATAAACGTTTGCAATAGAGGTTCCAGTCTGCTTTCATTTGGGATGATGCTGGCGCCACCTGGCGTGTGGCGTGTTTCCATCATGTTTGGGTAGGGATAATTACCAATCGTGCAGCAAACCCAAAGCGAGCTATGTCCGCAAAATCCACTTTCATTTCTTCTAACGGTGAGCAAGTATATTTTCGCCTTTGGCCGGTTTTTTAATTCCTTACTTTTGTTTTGATTGTTGAGTGCAGGGTTTCGAGCCGCAACCAACGCCAAGACGATTTTACTGATACTGGTTATTTCATCGCCGGTCCAGAGTGAACGGTATCTGATCATCTTTTACGGGCTGCCAAATGAAAGTTTTGTGGACATAATATTACCACCGTGCTTCACACTTTTGGCTTGTTTGCGACATGGGTGTCATGTAAGCTAGCTGTGACTGCGTCATTTGCGACTATAATGACCACACTGTGCGTACTTGCGTACTACGTTCCCACATCAATGAGTGCAGAGCAGTCGGCAGCGCGACAGCTGCTTCTCCGATGCCGTTTTATTTATTTGAGATATTATTAGTCCAAGTTAAGGACTTCAATAGTAGCGGTAATTACACATCCATTTAGAAAAGCACGATTAAAGAGAAAACAGCAATCGAAGCACACCCAAAAATGCCGGTACACAAAATACAAACAATATAAACAATAGCAGGCATCGAATTCGACAAGCGAGAATATATATTTGCAAATACAAAAAGTTTTGTTATGTCTAAATAAGATAAAAACAACTGGGAATCATGTAGGGAAACACCATTATCCGGTAGAACATTCCATTCTCGCACTGTGTGAGGGGAAAGAAAACTTAAAACAGTCTTTATTAAACGAGAACTCATGCAAGTAACGCGAGTGCTGTTTCAGCCGTTTCTCCGGGACATGGGGCCCGTTGTAGTTCTCTGGCATAACAGTAAACAAACCGACGACTTCTGTTACACGTAACCTTGATTTATTTTAACTTTTCGAGACAATAAGCATTTCTGGGTTGAATGGAAGAGAAAAACACACAAGCCGTCTTGAGACAACGTTAAGAGTGCACATTCCTACGGTGTCTACGAACATCACTACACCCTTCTGCTGCGATGATCGAAGCAGATATCATTCTCGCTGAGAGACAAAGATAATGCATTGTGCTTTCAAGGTATCACAGACCGAGTGCAGAAATGCCAGCCCTAACCAACTCGCTTCATAAAAATTTTAAACCTTCTGCCCACTGCTACAAGAAAATAAAAGAAAATAAAAGAGTACCGATTAGTACTCCTACTTAAAGGTAAGCTGAAGCGGCTTCTTGAAGAAAGCGGGTCAGTGGGGAAATCCAGCGTATTTTGTTCCTTGAATTTGAATATAACAAGCATCGCACCCGAGGCGTATCAGCAGACGCGGTGAAAAATATATACAAAACAGATGAAACCCAAAGGTTTCATCTGCTTTGCACGGGCCACTTGTGAGGAAATGCCTGCAGCGTTTTTGGCTGCTCCGGTAAGGCTAGCGGAAGGCATGGAAAAGTATACATCACGATTTCCTCCTTCCACAGAACGCACCGGGAAGGAGGGGACCCTGTTCCTACTTTGAGAGCGTCCTGTTGCGGTTACTTGCTGCATCACTATGACATAGAATTTTCATATTCGCGATCTTTGAGGCCAAATAAGAACAATTTAATGTACATAGTGAAAAATACACAGCGCAAAAGGACATAAAGGGAAGAGACACACCGGATAGAACAGAGCGCTGACTCGCAACTAGATATTTTAATAGACGAAAAGGAGAAAGAAAAATATTTTGGTCACCATAAATCGCACGTGTAACCTGTGCCATGATATGTGGTCGTTATGGCACGCGCTGGGCCTTCATAGTCAGTTTCAAGAACTCTAACTCTTTGTTGGACAACGAGACAGATGGTGTGCTGATGCAACTTGCTCCTCCACTGTGGATGTAAAAAGCTTCCAGCACCTCTCGGGTTGTTTTGTCCCGGTGTTTTCCCATAACTGTGGTGGCTTCAAAAGACGGTTTACATAGACACTCTTTACAGTGAAGTGAAAAATTCCCACCCACCGTGGCTCTGAGGGAGTAGTCGTGCTCACGGAGCCTGTCGTTTAGGCAGCGTCCTGTCTGCCCAATGTAGGTGCGGCCGCAGGATAGTGGTATGCTGTAACAACACCCGTGGCACAAGGCACAAACGGCTTGGCGTGCTTTTTTGAACATCTGTTTTTTAGACTTCCCTCTGCCTTGGCGTTGACTCTTGGACAAATCTGGTTCATTTTTTGTGGAGCTGAAAATACCACGGGGACTCCATAGCGGTTTCCAACATTTTTTAGGTTATGGGAAATCTTGTGTAGATACGGTATTACAACTGGTCTCTTTCTTTCCACACTACGTTTTGTATTCTGTATCCCTTTTACTTTCTTAATTATGGTGCTCGCAATATCTGACAGTAGTGCTGATGGATAGCCGGCTTTTTGGCAGTCTCGCGTGTTTGTAATTTGAAGCTCGCCCATACTGTGGAGGCAAGATTTCTTCAAAGCTGATTGCAGACTAGAAATAGCAATGTCCTTCTTTATGATCTTTGAATGGGCCGAGTTGTAGTCAAGGACGGCCTTCCTCGATCTCGGCTTGTAAGTCCAGCGTACATGGACATCTTCTAGGCACAGTGAAATGTCAAGGTACTGAAGCACACCTTCTTTGCAATCTCGAATTTAAACTTGAGGCCTCCCCCGCAGTTATAAAGACACTCATGCACTTGGTCCCTTACCGTGTCCGGAAGTACTCCTCTTTTAGAATCACTAGAAAGTCGTCTACGTAGCGAAACACCGTACTTACCAAAAGTGTCGCCTAACTCGACTCGCTATGGCACAGGCCACTTCACCCAGGTAAATGCTCACTAAGACGGGCAACACATGACCCCGGTCTACACGTGCGATTTATGGTGACCAAAATATTTTTCTTTCTCCCTTTCGTCTATTAAAATATCTAGTTGCGAGTCAGCGCTCTGTTTTATCCGGTGTGTCTCATCCCTTTATGTCCTTTTGCGCTGTGTATTTTTCACTATGTACAACCACTACCAACTAGCCCAACTTTCTACTCTATAACAATTTAATGATTTTTCTTAAATAAAAAAAAATTCGTGACGTTCGAGTTTATCAACATTTAGGCGAACACCAAAGTAGATAGAGGTAAACACATACAGAGCGCAAACGTTTCTGGAGTCTTGAAGTCGCATTTCATGACGTCGCCGCGCGGGAGGGTGGATCTTTACACGGGGCTCCGTTAGCTGGTTTACCATCGAAACACGCCAATAGAGTGTTATGGCCAAGAATAACACTTCACGTGAAAGATGAGCTCTGGAGCTTGAAGACAGCGTTGACCACGCCGATCACGCCTTCGCCCACCACCGGCAGCATATGTCTGTCGGAAGGTAGCACAATAACATCTAGCTCACCTTATAGTCGTGCCATGTGCGTGTAGACGAAGTAGGCAGTCCTAGTCGGAAGGTGCTACAGCCCAGCTCTAACTCGCATTCCGAGCGGTCCGAGGACTATGCCGGGATCCCACTTGCAAATGTCTAGAGATATCTATATAAAGGGCTTTTAACGTCGTGACCAGAACGAATTTTTGGTGTACGGCAGAAATACCGGTGTTCCCTCTTCTCAGGACAATGGGATTATGTTAACTTTTTAATCGCAATTGTCAATCATTATCTTTTTGCCTTTCATATTTGTTTTTCTTATCTCCAAGTTGTAAGGCCTTGCTGTTTTTTTGTGGGTTTTTATATACAACATACCAAGCATGCACGCTTGTTAATATGTATAAAACGCAGAAGGTCGTCTCCTCCATTTTTTTTACTTCCAGGAACAGGTTGGTGCTTATAATAAACACAAGAACCATAAATTGTATGTAAAATTGCTGAGAAAACTGTGCTGCGTACGTTTTACGTTCCTAGCTTTGCTGACTTCCAGTTCAAGTGACGTCAAGTTTCACGCTAAAATTAGCGTGAAAGCTGAATTTGTCTGTGTATCACGTGACGTTAATTTGGCCGCTAAGTTTAGAGGAGAAACTAAATTGCTGTATAAGTCGCGCGACGAAAGGCCTCGTGGCGTCGACTTGTTATAAAATTTAGCGGGGATACTGCGTTGCTGTGGGCGTGGACGTGACGTTAGTTCTCTCGTTAAATTTAACGAGGAAGGTGGCGTCACGCGACTCATACACTAATGCAACTTCCTCGTTAAATTTAGCGGAGAAACTGATTCGGTGTGTACGTCTGTAACGTCCAATAATTCAAGACCGCGCGTGTTGCATAGTTGGATGTCAAAGACTTATATACCAATTCAGATTCACCGCCTAAGCTTGCAGGAGAAACCAAATGGGCGCGTAGGTATGCCAACGTCCCATAATGCAAACACTGCGCGCGTTGCATTATGGGACGCCTCAAGCTTTCACGGCTTCACGAGAAATGCGGCTTAACGAAATCCCGAACAACTAGCCAAAAAAAATGTTTCACGTTAAATCTTTCTCTTTTCCGAGCGAAGAAATCACAAACACTTGCGGAAAAAGAAAGCAGTCTGCTCCGAACAACAGGAGTTATTACAATAAACGCTAGAGGCTCAGCTGGCGCTAGTGTCTACGGGACTTCCGGTTGCAAATTGAAGCAGACAGCATGCAGTCTACTTTTCCAGTCTTCCTGTGTATTCCTATGGGAAAACGCGCGTGAATTTTGTCTCTTCGCCGGAAAATAACATGAATAACTTTTGTTATTTCGGTTGTACCGGATAGTATGTACCTTTATTAATATTGTGAAAGTGTAATGGCTTTAGTTACAGCATTTTTTCTTTACCGCTGAACGATGTTAAACTTCGCTATATTTCAGGCCCAAACCTCTGTTCCATGGCAGGTATGTAGAAACGAGCGACGATTCTAAGCAAAATAACGATCGAAAGGAATGTAGAGTATGTTCAAAGTCCGCCAGTATTCCGTTGGTGCTTATATATTGCTAACATGCCCGTCCTGTCACTATATGAAAATGACCCCGTCGTGTATCTTTACGAGTGGTTAAAAAAAACACGTTCGAAACGTAAAGAATAAAGTACGTGGGCTACGAAAGGTGTGTTTTCTTATTATTTCCTATGTCGGGCAGTTTTTATCGGGCACCTGTTCTCTGGCTTCTCTCTATTTGCAAAGATTTGGAGCGTGCGGGTGATGATTTGAACCCAGAACAAGCATCTTCGCACATATTCATGAGCAGAAAGAATAAAGCAGTACTTATTTATTGAAAATCGAACTATATTACGTGACTTTCAATTTATTTTGATCGTCTGCAAGCACAAGGAGTTACTTATCCAGTGTTACTGCGTAGTTCTTGCCGTCTCTCTCGGTTTTCCACATGTCCTTCGTTCGTTTGGCACGTATATCCCCCATACTGGAAAGCGCCGACGCCGTGTTCGCGCTAACAGTGTCCGACAGTGCACATAAATACATGTACGAAGCGGTTTTAGCACCGTTTTTCATGCCACGATTTTAAAATAAAAACGCCGTAACTGACCAATTATTTCATCTGCGTGACTGGGAAATGTTCCAATGTGCCTAGTACGTACGAATTATTCGTGATATTTGCTCTTATAATCGAGCGCAGAGAGGAAATTCACTCGCTTTTTTCCATAGAAATGCATTACCGGAAGTCAATTTTCGACTGCTTGCTGTCTGCTTCAATTTGCAACAGCACACTAGCGCCAGTTGAACCTCTAGCGTACATTATAATAACTCTATGGCTCCGAACACAGTAGTTGCTTCAAAACCCAATCCAAATCGCCATTAAGCAACATTGGCGGCCGCCATTTTTTGGCCACGAAGCCAGTGATTGAATACGAGTCCGTTCTGAACGCTGACGTAGCCCTCGTGCCAAATCCATGCGCTGAGTGTGTGACCAAACAATGGCGCAGCTCTAGGATTTGGCGCAGCAGCTACGAAATGGCACGTAGTTTTGAAAAGGTGTATTGCTAGAACACAGATAAACGAAAAACTCGCCAGTTATTCGTTCACAAACTCGCACGCGAACATTCAACAGACCTTTTCGATTTTACAAGTTGACTCTTGGAGGAAGCGCACCACTTTAGTGCCGAGTTCTCGGCATCGCTTTATTGTGTAGGCTGCCAACGCTTTTTGTTTTGTTTTTTTCTGCAGAGAAGTTGAGGATATAACGGAAAAACACCTGAAGCACCATCAACATCATCCGAGAACACCCCTCCCAACTTGAAACTCTATCGGAGATCACAGGAGCGGAAGGCTGCATGAACGCTTCCCTGACTACCTCGATTAAACCTCCGACATCTGTTTTAATTCCTCCAGTGCTGCCGAGATTTCAACTACAAAAAGACGAACAGAGAATGCGAGGGCGACAGAGTCCCGGGTTAAGAGCTCGCCAGCGTTTAGTTTCGCAAGAAGCGCCCCGGCGATGTTAAGGGTAAGTGAGATGGGCGGCGGTGAGGAAAAACATTGGTGTGCTGCATCTGTCTGCGTAGGCCTAACGGTGTGTTCGGGTTATAGCGAGCGGAAGAAATAACATGGTAGACGTTGGGCTCGGCGGCTTCTTTCCACTTTGATTCTTCGGATGGGCCGGCAGATTCGCTGCAGTGCACGACGTAAGCGCTTGCTTTCGATTCCGTTTTGGGGCTAATCTTTGCGAGTGTGCGTGACAAAATTTATAAACTTCAACCTGGAGGCGCAAGGCATGTTTGTTTGCTCCAACTACAAGCACCGCTGAACGTCACGTTGGTAGGCAGTCTCAACTTTTTTGGTATACGCTCGACCAATTATGTTTAGAACTTTACTTTTGGCAGGTGCGTTCACCTCGCCTATAGTCAGTTGAAGAATAAGAGAAGCAGGACAAGCTCTCCCCTCAAAGCCCTCTACTCTGTCCAGTTTAGCAGAATGAACGCTACAGAAAAGGCGAGTGGACTAGCTTCCACTTTTTGCCTCCTCTTCAGCGTTGACACTGCAATAATGAAATAAGTAAATGCCTTTGAGCAAGAATTTTGTTCAGCTCCATTCTTAACCTGCAACAGACTATAGTTAGCTTCTGGCAGTCCTGTCACACTACTTAGAGAGCATGTCTGTTCATCAGTTTTCATGCTTCATGCTTTGTAATTGCTTTTTATGAAGGTTTCGTTTCAACCGTGAAGGTTTGAGTGCACTCCGACGTGAAACGTCTCGACACCGGTGATGCTACCTAGGTTCAGGTAGTTTCAAATAAGCCAGTCATATGTTGTACTTACCTTGTCGAGATTGCAGGTTTGTACCTGTCGTGTTCTTACGCTCTTACGGAGCCGCATGTTTGCCTCATGAAATGCGAAATCGTAACGTCACCGGTCCTCAGATCACGTGGCGTCATAATATCAAGTGGCACCACAACTTGACACAGTGAAGTTTTCACGGGTGACCAAGTCGTGTAACGTGAGGTCGCATTGCGTCACGGGGTCACGTGACGGCACGACTTGACACCATGTCATCACAAGGCATTTGGCGTATTCTAAACAACTTTAAGCTATCACGTCTTAAATAGTGCAACCCATTTGTAAGGTCGCTGCTAGAGTTTTACATTGGTTGGGGATTCAGTGAGGCGAAAACTTGCAATATTCAAAAATGAGTTTAAGGTTGGTTTTATAACAGCTCCTCAAAAATGATTACTACTAGTCACGTTAGGGGTCCTGGGGTACCCTATTTTTATGTATATTGAGACCCTAAAGGACTGGAACGCGATGGCTAAACACAAATAGCCCCGGTCGTTCCCAAGCCGTACAAGCGTGTCTGCGTGGCCGAGTTGGTAGCGTGTCTGGTCCGCAACCGAAGTGGTCGTGGGTTCCAATCAAACCTCCGCCTAAAAGTCTCACCTTTTTTTAAGGCAAATGAATTACTTGATAAAGAAAAATCACTTGAGACGTGCTGCGAACTTAAATTCGTATTACATGTGATGTTTGAATATTTTCCATTCCACGCGTGACGCCACGTTTCGCGTGAGTGTTGTGGGTTGTTTGCAACTTCCGCGCGAGGTCATGTGGCTGCGACGTCATGACCTCTGTCGACCAATCAGGATATTCCCGTCCCGCCGACGCCGGATTTTTTGCGACACAAGCTCCAAAACTCTATCGAGTTAAAAAAGAAGAAAAAAGAAAGAAAAACCTTTTAAGGTGTGCATTTTAAAATCGTGGCCTTCCGGTATAACAGCCCTCGCCACTGCTAGAACTTTGGCATGTGGGATTTGACAACGCCGAGCATGATATTCTCAACAAGATGATAGAGTGGACAAATTACTCAATCAATACTGCCCTATCCAATTATTTCTCTGACACGCTTTTTTATACTTAGCAATCACCGTACACTGCTGAAGGCCATCTGGATTAACGCTTCGATAGTCGGTGACACGTTAAGATTTCAGGAGAAGCCCCTCCTAGAGATCTGCACGCCTCGGCAACCTCGGCAGCATCAAAGCGCAGCCGTCCACGCCAGTATACAACAGACGAACTGAGGAAGCGGAAGATCGACAGTCATGCTTTCGCATTCACAACTCATCCGAAGTGCCTAATATATATATATATATATATATTTAGTTGGGAGGTGAATAGGTCTTAGTCGTATCTCAAGAAACAGCTTCATCTAAAGTTTTTTTAACATCTTTCATCCTTTCCACTCTATTCACGTCTCTTGAAAAGCTGTGGCAATATTTTTCACCTCACTTTCGGTTGCGCAGCAGGGGATGAAAAAGCGGCTCAAACTTCCTAAACTAAATGCTTGTTGTCTGCCTGTTTTTGTCTCTAACTGAAGGTGAGTTTTATTACAAATATTAACAAGAGGAATTGTAAAGTGGCGCGAACTAAATGAAATTTTAATTGCAAAAATGGTATTTGTTCAAAATGTATTCAAATGTTTTGTCCTGCGTGCTAAAATTATTTTCTAAATATTCCATTCAGTCAAACCGGATTTCTGTATTCTGCAATATCGTTCTAGAAACAACATAAGTAAATAAAATGGCTGTGCAGACCTTTGACACAAATATGTGTACAAAACTTCCAAGATTATAAATCCTGATTCAATATGAACGGTATCATGTAAAACAAAGGTAGGATCATGAGAAAACACAGCTGAACACCTGTTTTTTCTGACAAGCAAACATATTTTTCGAAAGTAGCTCTGTATTCTCTTTTGTGGAGCTTGTCAGCTGATAAATACAAGAACGTTGATCTGAAAAACACACGTTCAGAGACTAACGTAATAGTGATTCTTCTCTTATGCATATCAGCCTAAACCTCAATAACACTGTTCTCTCTAAAGCTCAATATAAAAATCGTCCCCACAGTCTTGAATAATTTTACTATACGGGTGTGTTCTTAGACAATGCAGCAGATCAGTCAACACAAAGATCTATAAATGGTGAAATCCCATGAATCGGGTGCAGCAGAAAAACTACTATTTTAGACAACTGTTGTTTTTTAAATCCAAGTAAAGCAGCAGGAGATCCCCCCCAAAAATGGTGATAACCATGTGCACAATGCCGTTATATTGTAATATATATATATATATATATATATATATATATATATAAACACCAGTTTAGTTTACAAATTTAACTTTGATCTTTTGAATTTTCTTTGTTGTTTCTCTACTTTCCTTCTTCTCTTTAACGTTACGTTTAAAGAACCGAAATATACGAACATAGAAAGCAGGCCACGGGAAACAGAGAAGTCTTTGCAAGCTCGCGAAATATAAAGCAGGATCTTAAACTTCCACGCACTCAAGCCAGCAGTGGATGCATACCTATTTAAGTTCGTAAACAAATCAAAAACGTCCTTCAAAAGTACAAACGAAAAAAAAATAGAGCGTATACACGTTCTATAAAGTCAAATATAAAACCAGAAAAGCTTCTTTTCTTTTTTTAGCTGCGGAGCAGGAACCACTGACCCCATACTCGTATGAGAAAAAGCCCGGCCTTCCAATCATACATCTTCGGAAACCCAGTTTTCCACATTTTTCCCAACGCTTACTGCCTTTCGACTCGAGCGAGCGTTTCCGTGTCTCGTTTTGAACATTTCGGTTTTCTTTCACTTTGTACTCTAGTTTATCCTGACAACACGAGTGATCCCGCCATGACTAAGAAAAACGGGAACTCTGAATTTCGAATGTATTTGAACTCTCGAATTCGAAGACTTTCTTTACCTCCTACAGCGTAATGGTGTTGGAAAGACGGCGCGGCATTGGATTTTCTTGAGGGAATGACTTGACTCCCCTAAATTTCCAGTCGTTGCTGCCTCTTTTTGTGAACCCGGCGTGGAAAGGCGCGTCTCTTCTCTCGTCGGCGGAGAAATGCGAAAAACGCTTTGCGTTCTGCTTCTTGTACAGATAAAAAAAGAAACATGTACTTTGTTGTTCCTCTATGGTGATAGACCCGGCAAAGCGTGCAGCAACGATATGATTGAGTTGGCTTTAGAAGGTGGGCATTTTGTTCTTTCGATCGCCCAGAAAATACACAAAACGGTACAATGACACAACGTTTCTTTTGAATACCGATTTTATTTTAGTTTTACAGCAAAAATCAGCTTGCCTGAATCTGACCGCAAAGCAATTCATCTTGCGTACACTATTCTCGCTTTCTTGTGCGCGTTAGGGTGTGTGTGCGTGTGCGTGTGTGTGTGCGCGTGTGTGCGTGTGCGTGTGCGTGCGTGCACGTGCGTGCGTGCGTGCGTGCGTGCGTGCGTGTGTGTGTGTGTGTGTGTGTGTGTGCGTGCGTGCGTGCGTGCGTGCGTGCGTGTGTGTGTGTGTGTGTGCGTGTGCGTGTGCGTGTGCGTGTGCGTGTGCGTGTGTGCGTGCGTGCGTGCGTGCGTGCGTGCGTGCGTGTGTGTGTGTGTGTGTGTGTGTGTGTGTGTGTGTGTGTGTGTGTGTGTGTGTGTGTGTGTGTGTGTGTGTGTGTGGTTCTTTTTCATTTACCTTTCCATTATTTATAGAAAACATTGAATGCCCTTTAGTCTCAGCCGAGCCTTCATTTAATGGACGGCTGGTCCACTTCGTAGGAAGTAAAATTGTCCGGAATATTAGGAAGCTGTCGTTATTTCTCAGTAACGACTGTGAATGCGCATGGGCAGGCGCTTATGTGAAATGTATAGCGCTTGTATGGCGTTCAGCGTCTTTGCATTCATGGTTTCTAGGATAGTTGCAGATCTGGGAACTCTGCACTGTTTAAATAACGTTGTCGCTCGAATATATAAGTTTCTACAAACCTGAATGAAGATGTGTTTAATCGGGCGGGCTCATACTCTCGGCCACTAAACGGTGCCGTTATCAACAGTTAGGCTCTGCCGTACTTCAGTCTTTTATAGTAACGCTACTAAGGCTTTGGTTCGTCTGATGTCAGTGAGACGCTACGCTATGAACACCTCGGCCACAAATAACAGCTGGTGTGTGTGGACCACGGCGTGTCAAACACACCTTGTTGTCTGCGCCAGTGCTTTTTCTCAAGCATGCTCAAGCTCAGATCATTGTCGTTGCTGCAGCATAATAAATATGGATTGACCAGTGGTCTATGTTATCATAGTAGAAGATAAGCTGTGCCTCTGTTTATATGTGAACGAACGAATTCATAATGAGGCAGGGATGTAGACAACCGGAATATACTGGCGTCGCAAAAATAATGTGATGAATAGTTGGATGGCGTTATAAAGTAATCAGCTTGGAATTGAACGTAACCTTATTGAACATCCATCTTTGGAGCCCACGCAGATTACCAAAATGTTATGACGTACGCTTCAAAACGAATGTTGACGGGTACGAGGTATTCGTCGACGGTTTGTAATGGCCTGACGTACTCTGCAAGATTTTCTAAACGGGTGTAAGACAATCCGTCATAGTTTTCTCGAAAGGCCTACTGGGTCTGTCCAATCATTTTCCTGAAAGCACGCGCCGCATCAAAATTGTTTTAGTGGGTCTGTGGGAGAGATCAGGATATATGTGTCAGGGCGTAGTGAAGTGTTCTTTTTATATTTCTATTATTTCTGGTTACAGGAGTTTTGTAGAAAGTGCTTGGCTTTCGATATGTTCGAAATTAACGCTGGGGTAACGCCGACACGTTTGAACCCGTTGGCGACGAAGACCGTCGCACAGGCGTTGTTGATGCATGTTCATGGTAGGCACTGTTTGGCGTTGGACAAAACGCGCGTCTCTCTGCGTTGGGCGTCCAGTAAACTCGTCAGCATAATGTTCGACGTAACAGCGCATCCTGAAAGATATCCCTCCTGGACACAATCACATAACCAAAGAAACACTCACTCAGTGCTAACTGCCAACTCTTTGTTTGCAACTTTCCGTCACCGACATGTTGCTTCCCTTGTATTGTTTATTGCTGACTCTTCAGGCGACTTAGCCGTATCATAAGCTCAACCTCGCAGATCTGGGCGTCCAGACCCAGCCACACACAGCTAGTCAAACCCTCTGGAACCGCTTAAAGGACTGGACAGCGCCTAAAACGAACAGCGGTAAGTGATAGAAATGACACCCGCTTATCGCGAGCCACAAACTGAACGTCAACCCAACCTCCAGCACAAGGAAAGGACGCCCGGAAGTCGAGCGCTCGATGAGTCCGCCGACTCTGCGGAGATTAAACGGAGCGAATGACCATTGTCGACGGAGCCAACCGTGTGCGACTCCTTCGATTCCCCTCACGACGGAGCTGGCTGCGGCTGAGATTATGCTCCGTGAGGTGACGGGATTCCGCTGGCGTAGATATAGTCCACCTTTCGAGTCTCAGACTCCCGAACGGCCCTTCGCAACCTCCAGAAGCGACCAGCACGGCACCGCTCGCCGGACGCAGCGTCCATCACAGCCATGACCATCAGATTTTCGAGGGTCGCCGCCACAGCACGGATTCCCTGTAAACGAGGAAGCAAATCGTTTGGCCAATCTGGTCAACGAGTGGCATCGTCTGCTACCATCGCGAAAACGGCGACAGCACGGAAGTTCTCCCCGCCACGACTTTTGACCAAGCTCGCGCCGCCAGCGCTGCTCGAGCGGGCTCTTACGCGAACTAGGCGAGATGAGGACAATCTCACCGGTTTCTCGCCGTGTGAGACCTCCTCGTGTCGCCGAATCCATGCTCGCTGAATTCCTCGAACACACGTAACTCCTGTTCAAACTGTAATCGCAAGCATTCGATCAGGAACCAGAAACTACATGGTAATGAGCAAGAGCCTCACCCAAACTCCGGCGCTTACCGATCCACCAACTCCTGCCATTCAACGACGGTGATTCATATCGATCTGTTCGACGCGCCTGTGAGGAAGAGACACACACACACACACGCCACAAAACCGAAGCAGGTATGTATAGCAAAAAAGGAGAATTGGCGAGAAATTGGCGTAAAATTATGCGTTTTGGAGGAGACTAGATTAGCTTTTGGTAGCTGCCGGCGGGAAGAATGTTGCTGCAGTAGAAATCACTCCAACTTTTTAAAGGGTGATAAAGCAAAATATAAGCACGACCATGCGTTATACAAGAGAAGACAACTCGAAATCATGAAATTCAAATGCTTCCTTCGTAGACTGCGCGAATTTCTCAAAGCAAAATTAGTGATATCCTCGCTTCTGCTAACGTTATTTTTTTCGACTAGATCGTCTTGCTTCGCAACCGGAGGCATGGTGTAAGCCAATTTGGTCGCGCCTTCTTTCAGTAAAAAATTGTTTTCCTGGCTTTATTAGATATAATTTCGCCATGAAGCTCTCACTATCTACTAAAACAAATGTATATTTGTGTCGGGCGATTTGCATAGTAACAATGTCTTCATAGTACTGCCCTCTCAAGCTCGTCAGTACTTGAAATGATGGAGTACGACGGAACAACGTGGTGTACGTTCCACCGTCCGGGAGCAACGAAAGAACTCAAACGTAAAGACCAAATACAAGCAATCCAAACGCTTCCGCGAAATCGTAAAAAATGGCGGGATTCAAGTGAGATGAGTGAGTAACTAAACCTGCTCTTGAGTAATATGGTCATCCCGACCTCGAAGCGTGCGCAGTGCCGTGCATGGCTCAGTGCCTAAGCGCAAGCAGTCAGCTACTGGAGCGAACGGCCATTAATCGCAGTAAAGTGTAATCGCTGATCAGATGATAATCGAATGGTCAGCATAACGGTTCACGGCCGGAGACGACCTCCGTTGAACGATGATCCCCGTTGCCCACTCTCGCTCCCAGCTTCTCATGCCGTAAATAAAGAGCGAGCTGTTTGCTGCATTCACAACCACGTCAATCGCGGCGTCGCGACACGTAATGGTTGCCAGTAGCGTCTTATCCATCCCTGCATATAAAGTAGAGCAATGCGTA